>PUFA01000361.1:600000-908195 GCA_003508835.1 Eonycteris spelaea | reverse complement strand
CAAACAGGTTGTAAAGAAACATTCACTTGAGAGGAGAAAGGGAAGTAAGTAAGGCAACATGCAGCCCTAAGTAGGGAGAATGAAGAAGGAAGGGCTCATAAGCCTTAACATTGGTGGGAGAGCATCATGGACACTGAGAAGATGGTGAACGTGAATATCGTATTTCTATAGATTTTGTCTATTCATAATACTCATCTTCCTAACTGCTTCCACGAAGGTCACTGAGGAACTGCCTGCCTCTCCTCCGAGCACCTCCTAAAGTTACTCTTCAGCTCCGTGCACAGTCTAACAAGGACATTTTTTGTTTCCTAGGAACTCAGGGACCCCTCAGAGGTGATACCAGTGGCTGCTCCCTGTGGATTCCTCTGTCATGGGTTTATAGGAAGAGGACTAGGGCAGGATTGGCCTAATCATCTCTGGGTCCCCACCAGACTGACCTGATTCACAGAAGTCCAGTGAATAATAACTGTTCACTGGAAAGGCCCGTGCATCAGAGTCAGAGAAGCTGCAGCTATGGTACTGCATCACCGAAGTATTGCTCTCCCGGTTTAAGGCAAGTCTTTTATTTCTGGGCGCATATAGTGACCATCTTTGTGCATGGTCCTTTTCCAAGGTCAAGGAGGCAGCCCATGTCAATTGCTAGATCTGGTGTCGGCCATAAGATGTGTGTTCCTGAGAAAAGAACCCTGGATATCTCTTCCTGTAGTAGGTCTGGACATGGAGAGTGGAGCTGGGTACTCATCACTGCCCCAGGCAGTGAATGGTCTGAGCTGTGAATGGTCAACATGACCAGAAACCTATTTATGACATTTCTTGTTTTTTATTCCATCCACTAAACATTTATGGAGCACCTAGCAAACGTTTTCAGATGTTGAAGATAAAAGGAGTGAGAGGGTTCCTGCTTGGCCTCAAGAGGCTTCTCATCTAGCGGAGGATTGATATCACAGGAGAGTCTAAGGGTCTACAGTCCCTCCTACCTGCTCTTTTTCCTGCCCACCCAATCAGCAGTGTAATCCCTCCTCCTTTCCCTACTTGGACCTTGGCCCTGTTTCTCTCCTCTCTCTCAGCCTTTCACTTCTGCGAATACCTGTTCAATTCTATTGTAAAAGGACTAAAGAGGGTTCAAAAAATTATTTAACCATCGTTTTTATTGTCAGTCATCATTTCACAATGGACACTGATTCATGATCAGAGATAGAACATACTGGAAAGTTTGAAGAGTGTTCTTGAACACTTTGTGCAGCCACCACTTCTAAATTTTATCTCAACATCTATACCTGGAGAGTCTTTCATCTGCCAAACATTTATGGAGCTTTGACTCTGGGCCAGGCACTTTTCCAGGCATTAGGAATAGAGCAGCTAATTAGGCAAAGTCTCTGTCCACAGAGACTTACGTTCTGAAGTAGAGGTAGACCAATGGACCAACATATATGATATGATGGTTGCTAGTATTGTTACCGGAGAGTGGAGATCCTTTCCCAGTGCGTTGTCCAGGTTCTTGATGTCTCAAACAAAGAACTGAGCAAGACACTGAAATTCAGTAGAAAAGAATTTTAACTAGAAGGGAAAGTACACTTCCAGACGTGGAAGCGGGGCTGAGCAAGAGAAGCGTGGTTCAAAAGGCCTGGTAACAAAACCTTTGGGGTTTTTATCCCTATTTGCTGTGGGTGGTTACTTTTCTTAGAGGGTGGGCTTCCTTGATTGACAACTAAGATTGACAGGACTCAGTGATTCATCATTTGCTTTCTGCGCATGTTTGTTCCCAGAATTCAGTCTGTTAAATGATATTAATGAACTTCCGGGCATATGCATCATATTATAATGTAGTATAATGAGGTTCAGGTGAGTTGAAGGTCATTAGGGCCTTCATTGCTAGGTGTGAGTGACTGGCTTAAACTGGTACCTAATTTTCTGCCAAATGGTTTCTTTGAGTTAAAAAATGCCTTTTGTCTTGCTTATTAATTGTGGGTGGATTAGGGTGGACTCCTTCTAGGATAGGATGACCTCATCGTCTTTGCAGGCAGATCCGAAACCCCCTAACTAATTTTCCTGCCTAACTCTAAGACATGAGCCACCTTATTATTAGTATGAATGTTGAGGGATGGGAGGTCTCTTCTTCTGTATCTGCTTCCTGCTGAGAATGGCCACAGTCCCTGCCTCCTGGGTTTTCATGGAGCTCTTTCCTTTCTGCTTCAGTCAGGGTGGGGTTTTGGGTTTCCTGCTAAAGTGCTATCTCAGTCCCTAGACAAGGAAAAGAAGATGCAAACTTATTATTTAAATCACATATCTATTAATTTCTATTATTGATTTGCCTATTAAGCGAGTAAAGGGAAACAGGCTTGGTTAATATATTTCTTAAAGAGTAAAAAAAAGACCTTTGGCCCAAAGTCCTCTCCCCTCTCAGATTCTAAGGGCCCTGTCTGGCTAAATACTACTTCTGCTAACAATGAGCTGATAACCCTTATCAGTAGCCAGACGATCTGAGTCACCAGTTTGGGCAATTATCGGGATTTGAAGGAGAGGGCCTTTTTTCCCAAAGAAAGAAGGGAAGAAAATTTAACTAGGTTTACTAAAAAGATTAACTCTGCAAGAGATGTCCCATTTAATTTCCTGCTAAAAGATTAAGAATTTTACAAGTGACGTCTCTTCTCAGTATGATAAATGCTATGTAAAGAAATGAAGCATGGTGAGGGGTTAGAAATTACTGGCAGAGAGCAGGGTGCTGATAGATGAGGTGGTCAGAAAAGTCTTCTCCGAAAACAGTGGGAGAAGGAGTCAGGCAGCTAACTGGGGAGAGTCCAGTTAGACCAGAGTCCTGAGAGCAGAGTTACCTGATGTGTGTGAGAATCAGTAAGGAGGACTATGTGATTAGTCATGTAGTCACGTGTTGGCCATGACTAAGTCTTTAATTTTTATTTTGAGAAGAAAAAATTCTTTGAAGGTTTTGAGCAGGGGAATGAAGATATCTAAATTTTCTTCTAAAGGATTTCTGTACCTATTGTGTAGAGAATATATATGCTGTAGGAAGAGAAGAGTCAAAGCTAAGAGATTAGTTGCAGCAATCCATGAAAAAAAGACTGGGATCTTGTTGGTAGTGGTGGCAGTGATTCAACTGGGGATATATTTTAAAAGCAGAGCCAACAGAAAATGTTGGTTGTAAGGTCTTGGACATACATAACTATTTGAATAATCATGTTCAAAGTAGAAAAAAAACAAAACCATTTACAAACACAAGTCTTCATTGTTAAGCAAAGAATAATATCCACTGGTCAAGGGACAGTGATATTAGTACATGAAATAGTCAAAGATAGGCGGGATACTTGAAAGTTATCAGATGACTTTGCAGAACTTTTCATACTTCCATATTTATAAAAATAATAAGATATATTATTTCCCAACTAAAGAAAACCCTTGTTTAAATACCGTTAAGTCTGACAGACAGGACCCCTGAGGTTCTTTCATTATTCTTAAAGAATGTGTGACTCCCGCATGGCAGCCAGCAGTGCTAATAGCTCTCTCTGGGTGAATGAGATTTAAATAAACAAGAAAATGTGTTAACAAACATCACACCAACGAAATCTGCTGGCCAGAGGCCCATCGAAAAACACTGAATTGTGTGAGTCGGCTGGATTGAAGGGTGGTTAATCCTTTAGACTTGAGCAGGTTGGTCCTCTCTGAGAGATGGATATCAGCGCCGGCTGAGTCCTGGCTAACACCGGTCTCACATCCAGGGATTGGCCACAGATCCCTGCGGTGATCTAGAGGACTACCAGCTCTCAGCCTCAAGACCCTGCCTGCCCCTTCCCTGGCCACTCCCTCCTGGTCACGTCGCCGCGACCCACCCCACTCTGACCACGCCCCCACGCCGCGCTGATATCTTCTGCGGGCACGCTCCCTCCCCTTCGTCTCCGCTTCGCCTCCCCTTCGCCGCCCAGGGCCGCGCCGGCGCACCGGCCGCGCGAGCGACTTTGTGGGCGGGTCTTGCACAGCCCCTGGCCACCCGCGCCTCCAGGACACGCACTTCCTGCGAGGCCTCGGTGCGCACCTTAGGCGAGCTGAACTGAGCTGCGACCAGCCCTGCCCTTCCAAGCCGTTCGCCATGGTGGATGAGCTGGTGCTGCTGCTGCACGCGCTCCTGATGAGGCACCGCGCCCTGAGCATCGAGAACAGCCAGCTCATGGAACAGCTGCGGCTGCTGGTGTGCGAGAGGGCCACCCTGCTGCGCCAGGTACGTCCGCCGAGCTGTCCGGTGCCCTTCCCCGAAACGTTTAACGGCGAGAGTTCCCGTCTCCCCGAGTTTATCGTGCAGACGGCGTCTTACATGCTTGTCAACGAGAACCGCTTCTGCAACGACGCCATGAAGGTGGCCTTCCTGATCAGCCTGCTCACCGGGGAAGCCGAGGAGTGGGTGGTGCCCTACATTGAGATGGATAGCCCCATCCTGAGTGATTACCGGGCCTTTCTCGATGAGATGAAGCAGTGTTTTGGCTGGGACAACGACGAAGACGACGGTGATGACGAAGAGGAAGATGATTACTAGGCCCGGAGACCCTCGGGCCTGCAAGGGGGAGGGCCTCGCACGCCGCCACCTCCCCCCCCAGCCCCGCCCTGAGCAATCGTGTACCCCCTAGCCCTCGGATCTTCTTCCCTACTCCTGCCCTCTGGTTCTCTCCCTCATCCCCAGAGTGCTTGTCTTTGTTCCAGGAATTGTGCTCCAGTTAGTTACCTGCTGCTGGGGCTGGGGGTTCGCTCTGAAGCGTGCTGTCACCCACTCTGGCCAGCCCCAGGATGCACCCCTGCTAATTTGGACTGTGTCCTGAGCCCCAGTTATAGGGCAGGTCCCTGTTACAAACTGGTCAGTCTATGCACAGCCCTGCCAACTGCCAGGCCTACATCTGCCCAGAGACTTCAGCCGCCGCTACACCACCGTCCACCACACTTCAGCGACAGACCGCCGCCTTTGGAGCCAAGGACCAACCTAGAAAATGCCTGAGTTGGCTTCATCTTCTTGGACATTTATTTGGACAGTTCGCCTAGCCCTGAAGGGGCCGCTCTTTCAACCTACTTAGTTCCTTGTCTATTTCAAGAGCTCTCCCGTGCTTGCTGCGGAGGCCTAGAGTGCTTGGCAGCTAAATCGTAGACATTTCTTTCCTCCTATGCACCAGTTTTGCACAGCTGTCATTTTCCTTTAAAAATTGTAGCAGTCCCACAGATGTGCGCATTTGGACAAAAACAAACAAAAACGGGCACTTAGTCCAGCTTCTTACTACTACCTGGAAAAAGCATTTGGCATTCTTTTCAATAAATATTGAGCACTATGAAAAAAAGGAGTGTCTTTTTAATGGTTAAGGGCTATCACTGACTTCTACCACTCTCACTCTGACTCCCATTATTCCTATTGAGATCAGGAAACTTAGTTCACTCCCAGTGTTCCCCATTGTCATCTCTAGGCTGCAGAGGACAGCTACCGCAGGGCTTCGTAGGGATTCTGGTTCTCTTACCAAGGCATTTCTTAAAACCTAGGTGAAGGGAGTGTTCTCTGGGGCCTCCAGGGTGACATGGGCAAAAGGCGGATGAGCAGGTAGCACACTATCCCACACTGGGACACTTTTGAGAGTGAAAGGGGGCACTATTAATGACTAGACTGAAACAACAGGCATAAATCAGGACACAATGTTCCTATCTTCCTGAGCCTTTGGGTTCCTTTCTCAACACTGCCGGGGAAATTCTGCCCCTTCATCATTATTGCCTGTGGGGTGCCATTGAGTTCAGGCTTTAATTGACAGTGGAGCACACTATGTTCATCCCCCTTTCAGGTGCCTGAGCTAACATTAAATCCTGGATCCTGGGTAAGTGCACTATAACAACTAGAGCCTAATCGCAATGCTTCACCCTCCTTGGGCAGACACCCTTAGAATCCTCTCCTATACCTGTGCCCCGGATTCCTGTATATGGAAATTGGCAAGGTGCCTGGCTATCTCCTGAACCAGGCTTTCTATGGCTGAGCTATTCTGAGATCGGTGGGCCTGGGGGTGGGAGCTCAGAAGCATTGAGGAAGTGCCCTGGGTGCTGAGAAGAATCTTCATACTTTTGTGAGGTCATTATCCCAGGTTAAGTTATTGAAATGTTAAATCAGAGAAGCTTGCTTAAGGGATTTGGGGGAGAAGGGCTGCCTCTGCCATCCAGGAAGGTTCATGAGGATTTGAGGAGTTCAGAGTTCTCATTTTCATCTCTATCTTCCCAAATGTACCATGCCTGGAGCCAGCTATACCTTAGGACTAATAATGAATTTCGATAATTAATTTCCTTATTGTTTAAGAAGACTGACCCTTTTAGGCTGGGTACTTTTTTTTATTTGTACTGGTAAACCACTCTGTGGATTAAATGAGATCCCGGTTACCTCACAGGTGTGGATTTGATGAGGTCACACCCATGAGGTATTTAGGATTCTCCCTGCTACAGTACACACGGGCTGTTAACTACCAGCCCTGAGAACCAAAGTCTCGCTTGGAAGCAGGTCTCTCGCTATGATCTTGGCTTTAGTTGGTATGAAGAGGAGCAGAGCAAGCTCAGGGATAGTGGAAATGAGAGCATAGCAAGATATCATTTATGCTTTAGAATCTGACGTGAAGTCAGAGAAAGCCAGTTTACTTAGGGAACAGGCAAAGCCTGGGGCAGGAGTTATTTTTCAGGCCTAGGAAAGTTGTTTCTGGAGGGTAAGGACGGGGTGGGGGATGGGGTGGGATATAACTTTGCAAAGGAAATTGAAGCCAAAACTGGGGGTTGATGTGCAAAAGTGAACAACAGCAGAAAGCTAGGTAAAGGGCCCAGTGAAACCATAAATCAGTCATTCAAAATGATCAGTAGTCCACATATACTGAGAGGAGTTAGAGATATGGTGGTAAAATAAAGGTGGTTTTTGTCCTCATAGTGAATCTAGGTTTACTTTTACTATGTCTTGGGCCAGAACTTGGAAGATTTCTAGCTACAGGTAAGGCCCACAAAGAGAATCCAGGCTGTGATTACATTTGGGAGTGACTTGTCAGGGCAGAAGTAGATGAGATATACTCCATATCATCAAACCAAGTGAGCATGTGCCCTGTGGGGAAGTGACCTCTGGTCAGAGAGGATACCATGCCAAGGCAGCACCTGAGACGCATCCATGAGAGCTAAGCCAAGGAGCTTGCTTGGAGTGTGTGTGTGTGCATGTGTGTGTGTGTGCGTGATGGAAGAGCAGGTTATCCTGTGAGCTGCAGAGGATAGTGTGAGAATCTGGCTACTTTGGGGCAGATATGCAATAAAAGCACAGATACTGGCAAAGGCTCTACCACCTAGGAAGGAATTCATGATAGTGCTATAAGGCAGAACAAAAGAGAATGGTGAAGTAAATAACCATGTCTAAAGATCAACCACTTAGAAGGAAACTATTAAGAGTGAGTGGAAATCCTGAAATAGCAAATATGAACTTCAGACTCCTGAATTCTCATAATCATAATCATTTAATCATGTCAAATCTACCAATGTATCTTTGGATTTCTCTAATCATTTAAATAGGTAAGCACTGCCACTCATTTAGTGTTGCTGTGTTTTTCAGGACGGTTTATAAAGCAAGAAGTACATTATGCACATTGTGTTTGGTTATTTTCTGCTGTTACAAAGTAGTGAAAACTGCAATAAGGAAGCAGGCAGACTAGAGGAAGGCATCTTCTTGAAATTAGTGGGATGTTTATTTTTTTAACAAATGAGACTTTTAAAAAATTCTAGTTCTTAAAGCAATTAAAACGAAGCTATAAAAGTTTATCGATACAAAATGCTGAGAATGTTTTCCTCAATAGGTGATTAGGATGGGATAAATACAAGGCATGTTTATTTATTGCTTTGATATATGAATTTTGCTAAAGCAGTGTTAAAAGTGTCTGGTAGTTTGCATCAAGAGTAGCTCAAGTATGTTATTCCCCATAGTCTTATGTTCACTTAATTCTAAAAAGTGCTTGTAACCACCTACTTCCCTTGATGAAAATCCGATCACCACCCTTGCACTTTTATCTTCCTGTCTGAAATGCCTTGTGTTAAGATTTGTTCCTTTATCTTCAAATGTTCTATTGTCCAGAGACTTATTTTTAAACAATGTAATTAGCTTGGGATGGGAGTTGCTTGCTCGAAGTAGTAATTATGAACAGCATTGCAAGATTTTGTTAGTGGAGCAGAAGCCGTCCCCTGCGTGAGTGGTGAGGCGCTGCAAAGGGGCTTTTGGAATAGCCAGACAGCAAAGTTTGTGCCTCCCCCTTTCCCCAGAAGGCCTGGTATCTGAGCTGTAATCAATAAGGAATTAATTTTCCTTATCACAGTATCATATAAGATTAGTATAACCTCCTCCTCCTCCTCCTCTCTTCCTAAATGACAAATGATTTCATAGTTAAATTACAATAATATAATTCTTATATTTTAGTCAAAGGCCCTATACAGTTAGTTTAACTGAATTTACCAGTCAGTTCAGTCAACCAGTCAGCTCTAAATTAAAAAAAACAAAAAAAACAAAGAAACTGCAAACATGACTGTTTATATGCTTTGTTTTAAATGTTTAGTTTTAAAACAATACCAGTCATAAAAAGCAAAGGGAATTATATTTCAATGGTAACTGAAGTAATTGTGATTTTTTAATTTATCTGTTCTCTAGACACAGAGAATTGCACTGCTGTACAGGACTTTTATGACTGCTCATTTGAATGTACACAGTTAAAATTTTAACATATACACTAATAGAGAATACAGTACAGTGAGCCTCCATAGACCTATTTCTGGAATCAAACATACTGACATTTTGTTTCATTTATCCTTTTTCTTTCTTGTAATTTTTATGGAACATTTTAAATAAACCCCAGATATCATATAAATTCACTCTTCAAAACCAGTATATTTCTCTATCAGATAAGGTTTTTAAAACAATCTATGATATCATCACATGTACTGACATTAATGAATTCCTTGATATTTAAAGATCTATATTCAAATAGCCTAATGTGTTTAAAATGTATTTTTAATTATTTGGTTGAATTACATTTCAAAAATGTCAACATGTGGTTTATATACCTCTTAACCTTCTTTTAATTGATAACTATTCCCTTCCACCCCTTTTCCCTTGCAATTTATTTATGGAGGAAACCAGGTCATTTTCTATGGAATTTACTATTTCCTATATTTACTTTATTTTCTTATCTTATCTTTGCCCAGTTTTCTCTTGGGTCATTGATGTTTCTTTTTCAGTTTTTTTTAGAAGCCCGTTATTTATTAGGGATCTGTAATAAATTTTGTAAGTATATATGTTCTGTTTGTCATCTGCCTTTTTATTCATGATCTTTTAGGCTGTTGGGAAAATGTTTAATATATTTCTATTTTTCCACCATCTCCTCCAATTTTTGTGCTCCCCAATTTATTGTGTACATCCTTTTAGTGTTTATACCTTTAAATGGTGTATATACCTCTATTATTTTTCAGATACAAATAATTCATTTTGACTCTTAGCCATGGAAGATGAGGAGCTCAACTTTTCCATGGCAACTTTGTAAGTTACATTGTTTCTATGTTGTCAGTGTTTGTAATATTTATATATTTTCCTGTGACCATAATCCCCAGGTGTTTTAGTCTTACTATATCAGAAAAATGAATTAAATAATTACTATCTTGTCCTATTCTATCTCTTTTTGTTAGCTAGTAGTTTTTTTTTTCTTTTTGGTTGTTTCTTAAATAAAAAAACAAACAAACAAAACAAAACTCCCCGGAACTATATGCTCTGAGTTTTTGAAGGCAAATGACAGTTTTCTTACAGGTAGAGTTCATTGGTCATCTTTTCTTTCATTGCTCTACCATTTGTTAGTGTTGAATGTTATTTTGTAGAAGTCTGAGGCCATTCTATTATTTTTCACGCATAATTGATGTAGTATTTTACCGAATTCCAGAAGTTTTTTTTTTATATTTGAGTAGGATATATCTAAGTGTTATTTATTCTTAGTCATTTTTTTATGGGACCTGGTATGACCCTTTAATATGTAAATTCAGAGCCTGATTCAGTTATACAAAGCTTTCTTCATTATTTCTTTAAACATGTAATATGTATATACTGATATTTATGTTGATCGTTCTTTACTTGCCTGCTACATTTTAAATTTTCTCTGACTTTAAAATGTTTTCTTCATTTCTGCTCACTTTTATCAATCCTGTTCACTATGTCCTTTACAATGGTTTCAGGAGTATCTGTCATTCTTTGTGCTGTTTCCAATTTGGCTTTATTTCCGTGATAGTTTTGTTTTTCTTCTACTTCTTTGCTGAGTGCGGTTGACTCTTGCATATTCCTGAATTACATATTTCTGATTTGTTCCTTTGCTGTGTAGGTGAAATTTCTTTATATTTTTTAAGTTGATCATGATGTGATGTTATGATATGATATGATGGTGATATAAGTCACATCTATTTCCTGGCAATATTTTTCTATGCCATGTTATTGACCATTTTTTCACCGTTCATTTCTGTGGGTTTATTCGTAGGAACTGTTCAGTATCTTGCCTAATTCCTAGTAATGCTACTCTTCCTCAATAAGTGCAGCTAGAAATCAGCTTTCTTGATCTCTTTCAGTCTGGTCCCAACAGCATTTTTCTGGCAGAAATGACTAAATGTTAGTGTCTTGTACATTGTGTACTTCCTGTTTTCCAGAGATGAGACAGTTCTGATCCCCACCTCCACCCTCTTTTTTGTTTTAACATTTTATGGGTTATTTAAATAATACCCTCATGATTTCATTGTACCTGAGTGTACCTAAATAATTTTGACATTATTTTCAGAGTTAAAATTCTGTACTTTGTGTTTTCAACCCTGCTACTCAGTCGTTCTAATATCTAAATTGCCTGAAATAGTCTATGTTCTTGGGACGTGTTAAACCGGATTTTGAGAGGGATTAGATAAAAATCAGCTCGGAGAAAGGGGAGAACCCAAAAGGTGAATAACAAAATATTAATGACTTAGGATACGTTCTCACTACAGATCTCCCTCCACCACCATATGTATTTCAAAAATAAGGTAAATTTTACTATTGATTTTTGGAACAACTTCTTATCCCCCTGTTTAGCAGGAAGTAAAATAGAGGGGTTTTAGTCATCTGTGGAGAAGAGGAGCTGTTTATGCCAGAGATCTGATTAATATGTATGTGGAAAAAAGAAAGAAATCTGTAATTCAATGGGAAAAGAGTAGGGAGGGTGAAATTAGTATCAGAAGATGGACCTCAGAAGAGATAAAAAAAAGTGTATATGGAAAGATTGGTTGGCTGTGAGTTGAGAAGAACATTCTTTGCACAAAGTTTGGTTCAATGAGAATGTGTCGATGACCAGAAAGACTTTGATTCCTTTTGTGGCTTTGCCATGGATTTGCTCTGTCAAATCCAGACAGCTTACATGACCTCTCTGATCATAAACTTCCTTACTTATATCATGGGAATAGTTATCTCAGGGCTACCATAAAATAATGAGATGATGATAATAATAATAATAATAATAATAATAATAATAATAATAAACTACCTAGTACTTTATCTGATAGTCAATAAATGTTAACTCCATTCTTTTTTTTCAATAGATATTATTTAGTAAAATAGGAATATAATATTGACTGTCATGGTAGGCTTATGTTTTCTGGTAGAAAGACACTGATTTGGGGGTATTTGCAGCGTCAGGAGAAAAGGCGTTCACATTAAAATAAACACAGTCATACCAGTGGAAAATTCACAAGAGTAGATATTAAGAATTAATTAACATGTGAACAGCATTTGACATTTTAAAAATCGCTTTCATATTCATTTTAATTTTGTGGCTCACACCAACTCAGTGAAGAGTATATTTCTATTTACATTATAAAAATTGAAGTATTAAGACTCAGACGTGCTCAAGGATTTGTTCACGATAGAAAATGTCAGAATCTGGGCTAGGAATTCCCACACCAAGTCCAGTGCTCTTTTTACAATTTCATGCTGCCTTTGAAAGTAACGCCTTGTTCAAGTTGCTTATCTCCTCCCATGGACCCTGCTTCCTCTTTGTAATCTGAAGTATTTTCATTAGTGGGCCACTCTGCCAGTCCTTCTCTCATTTAACAACAAAATAGCCCTTAAACTGAACAACGGGCACTGTCCCTCAACTCTGAACTTCTGTGATTCCATCCCATTTTGTACAAACTCTGGAGTACTTGCATGAAACAGCTTGAGATGTGAGAAAGAGGCTGGGACTATTCTCTTTTTTTCTTTAACAGGGAAAACAAACACAAAGAAACAAACGAACAAAACAAAAAACAACTTAAATGTCCATCAAAGGAGATAGATAAATGAGGTTAAGTTATATCCTCACATGAGCTACTATGCAGGGGAAAAAATAATATTTTGTTTGTATTTATCAGAGGAAGTTCTAATAGGAAGTGCTTAGCATAAAAATAATTCACAAGTACATGTAGAGTATGATGACATTTAAAAATATTTAAAAACCTATATGCGTATGCATGTGTGTGTCATACATACACATACAAAATGGGAAAAAAAGCAGAAAGATAAATGCCAAACTTTTAACAGCGTTTACTCTAGAGAGAGGAGGAGTTTGAAAGGAATCTTTGCTCTTTCATACTATATTGCTCAGTACTAATGTAATTTAAAACAATTAGAACTAGTACTTACTCTAGAAAAGTTATAGTGAAAATGAAAAAAAATTTTGGTACCATTATAAAATAAAGATAATTGATTTTATAAATTCTGTTATGTTACTCTAATTCTACTGAACAACTGATAATAGAACTCAGTTTTATCAGTGAAAACCATCTTTACTTTAGAGATAAGTCCGGTCAATGCAGTTAGACACAGGTACATTCCTGTAATACCTCTTCAATTTGCCCCTTACTGTTTAACTACTCTTTCCTTAGTTCCAACCCCCATTGCTTGCCAGATTTATCCGAATGGACTCCAAGGTGACCTTTGTCCTTATAGTCTCTTCCTTCTAATCTGTTTTCATTGCTGTTAGTGTTGTCTGCTTGAAACTTAAATCTTATTTACCACTTTTTATTTAAAACCCTTCAGTGACCCCATACCTTCAAAAACTATTTAAATTTCTGAACATTTATGTCCAGGTTACTCTTTGGAAATTACCTTTTTTGTTGAATTATAATTAACATACGATACAATTGACCCTTTTATGTGGACCGTTTAGTAATTTTAGGATATTCACAAAGTTGTGCACCCATCACCATTATCTGATTCCAGGACAGTTTCATCCTCTCGAACATAAACTAACACATTAGCAGTTATTCCCCTTTTGCCCATATCCCTCTCCTCCCCCCAGACCTAGAAACCACTCATTTCTGTCTCTATGGATTATGGACATTTCATACAAATAGAACCATACAGTATATGCTGTTTCGTGATTTACTTCTTACATTTAGCAAAATTTTTGCAAGGTTCACCCATGTTGTAGAATTTATCAGGATTTCACTCTTTTTTTATGGCTGAATAATATTCGATTGTGTGATATACCACATTTTGTATTTCCACTCATCAGTCATTCGTCATTTGTATTGTCTCCAGTTTTTAGGTATTATGAATACTGCTGCTATGAAAATTCGTGTACAAGGTTTTATTTCAACACCTGTTTTCATTTCTCTTAGGTATATATCTAAAAATGGAATTACTAGGTCATATGTAATTTTGTGTTTAACTGTCTGAGAAACTGCAGTATTGTTTTCCAGAGTGGCTGTACCATTTGATATTCCCAATGGTATTTTATGGGTTTTACAATTTCTCCACATTTTCAGCAATACCTGTTATTGCTCATGGTTTCAATTATAGTCATCCTAGTTTGTGTGAAGTGGTACATCATTGTGACTATGATTTGTGTTTTCCTAATGATTAATGATGGTGAGAATTTTTCTTGTGCTCATTGGCCATTTGTATTTCTTTTTTCTTGGAGAAATGCCCATTTTTAAATTGGGCTGTCTTTTTATTGTTGAGTAGTAAGAGTTCCTTATTTATTCTGGATACTAGAACTAATTATAATCAGATATATGATTTACAAATATTTTCTCTTATTTGATGGTTTGTCTTCTCACTTTTCCGATAGCATCCTCTGATGTACAAGACTTTAATTTTGATGAAGTCCAGTTTGTCTATTTTCTCTTTTGTGTATGTATTTTCGGTGTCATATTTAAGAAGCCATTCCTAATGCAGGGTCACAACACTTAACACCTATGTTTTCATACTTCTCAGAGTTTTAAGTTTTAATTCTTTGATTTTGGTCTTTGATCTATTTTGAGTTAATTGTTATATATGGTGTGAGGTACTTCACTTCATTCTTTGACATGTGGATATCTAGTTGTCCCAGCACCATTTGTTGAAAAGAATATCATTTTAAACCTATTGAACTGTCTTGGCGTCTTTATTGAAATCAGTTGACTATAGATGTATAGGATTATTTCTGGAATCTCAATTCTATTTCATCTAGCTATATGTTTATCCTTATGCCAGTATCAAACTGTATTGATTACAGTAGTTTTGTGATAAGTTTTGAAATTGGAGAGAATCAGTCCTCCAACTTTGTTCTTCTGAGATTTTTTTTGGCTATTTGGGGTCCTTTGCATTGTAATATGAATCTTAGACTCAGATTGTCAATTCCTTCAAAAAAAAAAAAAACAACAGCTGGGATTTGCTTGGGATTGTATTGAATCTGTAGATCATTTGGAGGGGTGTTGTCATCATAACAATATTAAGTCTTTCAACCAATAAACATGGGATAGCATTCCATTTATTTTGGTCTTCTTTAATATCTTTCAGTGATGCTTTGTCGTTTTTATTATATCTTCCATTTATTTTCTTAAATTTATTTCTTAGTTTCTTCTTTTTGCTATTATTCCAAATAGAATTTTTAAAATATCATTTTCAGACTTTTGTTTTTTATTAGTATATAGTCATACACTTGATTTTCGCTTATTGATCTTATATCTTGCATCATTGCTAAACTTGTTTCTTAGCTCTAATATTTTTTTGTGGATTGCTTAGGGTTTTCTCTATATGAGATTATGTAATCCACAAATAGAGATAGTTTTACTTCTTGCTTTCCTATGTGAATGACTTTTATTTCTTTTAATTGCCTAATTTCTCTGGCTAGAACCTCTAGCACAATGCTGAATAGAAGTGGTATTAGCAGACATCTTTGCCTTGTTCTTTGATCTTTAAAGGAAAGTTTCAGTTTTTCCCCATTAAGTATGAAGTTAGCTGTGGAATTTTCATAGATGCCCTCTATCAAGTTGAGAAAATTTCCTTCTACTCCTAGTTTGTTGAGTGTTTTTACTATGAAAGGATGTTAGATTTTGTCAAATGTGTTTTCTGTATCTGTTGAGATGATCATGTGGTTTCTATTTTTTATTCTGTTCATGTGGACTATTACATTGAATAATTTTTATGTATTGAATCAACCTTGTCTTCCTGAAATAAATCACACTTGTTCATGTAATATAATTCTTTTTTCCACATTGCTAGATTGGTTTACAAGTATTTTGTTGAGAATGTTTGTCTGTATTAAAAGGAAAAATGATGTATTTTTTTTTCTTGTGATATCTTTGGTTTTGGTATAAGGGTAATATTGGCCTAATTGAATGAATTGGGAAGTTTTCTACATAAATTTCTTTGTACTTGCTTTTTTCACTTAATTGTAAATTTGAAAGTAATTCTGCCAATTCATACATACCTTCCTCATCATTTTGCAGCAGCATAATTAACTCTATAGATTTGCCATAGTTATTCAGAATTCTCCTATGTATGGTCATATGTACAGGAAATATTTTCTTATTACAAAAATAAATTTTACCATTGATAACAATATGCATATTTTATTTTATATTTGTTGAGATATACCTTTACAATAATGTCCTGGGAGGATTGCTAGATCAAAGGGTAAGTGCATATGTAGTGTGTCAGATATTTCTAAATTCCCTCCCTTAGCGATTTTGCCATTTTTACATATCCATCAGACATGGATGAGACTGCCTGTTTTCTTGTAGCATGACCAGGATAAGGGCTATTTTGAATTTCCGACTCTCAGTTTTAAAAATGGTATCTCAGTGTAGTTTTAATTTGCACTTCTCTTTTTGTGAGTGAAGTATTTTTCATATGTTGAGGGATATTTGTATTTCTTTTTTCCAAATTATCTTTATATCTTTTGACCATTTTTTCCAAGTTCTTTTTCTCCTTTTTATCTCTTCATCATATAAAAGTTCTTTATATACTTGGGAAATAGCCCTTTTGTTTATGATATAAGTCTCATAGATTTTCTCCCAGTTTTTCATTTGTCTTTTACCTTTTTAAATGATTTTTTTGTAGTTCCAAAGTTTCACTCTTATGTAGATAGATTCATCAATCTTTTCTTTTATTGCTTCTATATTTAGAGTTATAGTTAGAAAACTCTACCCACATCCAAGTTATAAAGGAATGTTTTATTTCTGTGGTTTACATTTTTTTTTAACATTTAATTTCTCTTCTATTCGGTGTTTATTTTAGTGTATTTTGTATCCAATTTATTTATTTTTCCAAATGGCTATGCAAGTATCCCTTGCCATTTATTTTCAGATAGTCTCAGTGACATGATTATCATGTACTAAACTTCCATATGTCCTTTTGTCTATTTGTGGACTTTCTATTCAGTTAAATTAGAGGGGAGGCCTGTTCATCTGCTATTACCATACAATCCTAATGATAGAAACTATAGAGTATGTTTTAATATCTGGTAGTGCTAGTTGTCCTTCTATTGCTCTTCTTTCTCAGGGTTCTTGCATGTTTATTTTTCCATATGAATTACAGAATTCACATGCTTAGCACTGTAAAAATAACTTATTATATTTGCTAACATTGAATTAAGACATTAAATTGGGGAGACATCGTTATGAAGTTGAGTTATCCTGTCCAAGAAATGCCTCTTCAGTTTTTCAAATTCACTTTCAAGTTTTTCAGGAATGTTTTAATGTTCTTTATAGAGATGTTGAATACTGTATTCTAAGGTAGCTTATAACTGATTTCCGTATATGAGTGTGTGTTTGTGTGTATATGCCATAGTTTTTATGTGCTAATTTTATGCCAAATCCAAAAACTTTAATTTTTCTTGTTATTTTCTGTTTTTCAAATGTATTATTATATTCTATACAATACCTTTTTAAAAAATTTTATGCCTCCAAATGTTTTCCCTCATCTTGAAATTGTAGTGGACGTAGTGAGAATCCTTCCTTTTGTTCTGCTTTTTAGTGACAATGCTCCTCATGTTTCCCTATCTACGCGTATATGAACACATAGGTATATATCTATGTGTGCAACATCATGTTGCTTCACAGTGTTAGATGTACTGCCTGTTTTAAGTACCTATGAAGAAAATATTATGTTTTTTTCTTAGATTTATTAAAATGATGGATAATGAATTTTCTAATATTAAACCATCCCAGCATTTCTACTAAGTCCCATTTGGTCATTTATCTTTTTATTTTTAATGTGTAACTGGAATCTGCTTGCTAACGTAATCCAAAATTTTCATCGACATTCATGAGATTGGCCTATAGTTTTCCTGTTCATGTTTACATCAGGTCTATGTATGTATCAATATTATACTTCTTTCAATAGCAGAATGAAAGTTTTCCTTTTACTGTGCTCTGGAAAAATTTAAGTAGCAGTGAGATTAAGTCATATCCAGATTCAATTTAAAATCTACATGTGAACGAGAAAATCATTGCAAGGTGAGTAGAGCAGAATTCTCCAGTGAAAAATAGTATTTGCTATTTGAAAGTACTTTGTTTAATAATGTACTAGAAGTTTAATAACAATTAGTTATAATGAACTTTATAACAATTAAATAAAATGTTTAATAAATATGTTTACATTATGTGGTTTGATCTTCACTTCAATTTTATGAGTCATATTACGGATTATTATACCCATATTACAGATAAGAAAACTGAGGCTCAGAAGGATTAAGTGGCTTGCCCAAGCCACACATTATTGAGCAGCAGTAGAAGAACTTAAACCTAGATTTACTGTTTTCACAGACACTGTTCGTTCCATACTGCTTTCATGAAATATTTTTATGTTAACAGCTGGCCAAAAATTTTAACTCACAAATCAGTTTACATGTATATTCAGTAGGGAAAAACATCCTTGGTTTTGAATTGATTTTTCTTGCCCTACGGTAGTATCCTCAGTGATGGAAAGCAGCCGTGTGGATTTGTTCCTTTGGAAAGTCATTCTCCCTCCCCACCCCGTGCTCTCTCACTCACGCTTTCTCCCTCCCTTCCTCCCTCCAACTCTCCTTCCCTCTTCATACACACACATGCATGTGCACACACAAACACACACATACATACCCTTAAGAGGAAACCATGGAATAAGATTACTTTGAACCACTGATTCATAAAATTCAAAGGCTTTTGGAATACAGAGTTGTTAACATTTGGGGAATGTGCTTTCATTCATTTGTATCCTCAGTTTACTTATCTGCCTAATGAAGAAATTAGATTGACTTTAAGTCACCAGCCATTTTAAAGACCGGCTTATTAAAAATAAAAACCAATGCAAACAAAAATTCCAAATATCTTTAAGAACAGATTTAATGGGATGCCATGTACTTTCTACAATGTATTAAAATTCCAGAAACAGGCATAGTGCATATACCTTAAACTTGACACCTTGTATTAAAGAAGCTAGGAGTGGGAAAATATAAGTGTAAAATGATATACTACAATACATTGCAGTCAATAAACTCAAAATTTTATCAGTGTAAAAGTATACCCGTTTTAGTGATGAGCCATTTTCATTTTGATGTACATATATCTTCATATACATTTGTACAAAGTTCTAGCAAGTTAGTTAGCGTGAATATCTTTATTTCATCTAATTCTAGGAGTGTCTGGAGCACATCGTCAAATCCAAACTCTTCGCCATGGCTGTGTACAATCTACCTCTTCCCCGTCTCTCTGAATTCATCTTCTCATTTCTATTCATTACTCTGAGCTCCAGCTTGGCTAGCTTTCTTTAATTTTAGGACTGTCAAATTTTTTCCTTACACATCAACATGCTATTTCTCTGCCTAGGATGGTCTACCCCACCTCTCTACTGAGCTAACTCCAATATTCTTCTGATTTTACCTTAAATATAATTTTCCCCGAGTGGCCTTACCTGATCAGTGTCCCCCACAACCCCCAAGAGGATACCAGTTTACCCTTTTATAAACTCTCAGTGTGCTATTCTTCTCCCCTGGAACATTTGTTAAATGATCATTTATGTAACTTTTATTTTACTGTCTCCTATTAAAATGCAAGCTCTGTGAGGCCAGGGTCCTCTTTTGTCTCATTCTCCACTATCTCCCTAGTCCCTAGAACAATATCAAGTACACAGTAGGCACTAGTAAATATTTCTTGTACAAATGGATAAATGAATAATTTTAAACAAGCATTGTGAAAGAGGTCATTACATGAGATAATCGGAGTCTGGGGGAAATCATAAAATTCAGGCATCATTACCTTAATAAATACAATAAGAAAGGAGACTGACATGAGCATGTCCTAAGAAGGAAAATAAGCCTTTCTGCAAAAGAAAGACAACATGGAGCTCTTTTTTGTAAAGTGTTTCAGCACTTTATAAGCCATTTTCATTTCCTTATTTAATTTACCAAAGAAAAGTAGTAAGCAAGGACATCTGGCAGTAGAAATCTTTCTGAGGTTTAGCAATGATCTACACAGCTTTTGCTTCCCATATTGCTTTATTGTCAATGATAATTTTAAACTCTCTTGTGCTCTGCTGGAGATATAAGTGTATTTGCAAAAAAAAAAATCATTATCATAGAAAACTTGGATTCATGCTGCCACACTAGGGAAATTAGGAAATGCCACTGATTTAAGTTTGAAGTCAAAGGACACTTTTGGAGAAACAAAGATAATGGGTTTTTAAAAAAGGCCAACACAAGAGACATGTCTATATGTGTGCAGTAGTTGACTATTTCGAAGTTACTGTTCTTCTTGTATACTTTCTTATTTCCATGCCATTTTCTTTTTTCTATATGTCTCCCTTTCTTTGACTGATGAGTTACCCATGGAACAGTTAAAGTAGTTTCTGTAAGTACACACAGCCTATACATCTTTAGGTGTAAATTTTCTAAAGGTACAATAAAAATAATTCTGGATGCAGCATTCCACTGTACAGTGAGCTTGGTATAACTGCCTCTGAGATGGTAGCTACCCTCATACATATGAATAGGAAAATGAGACTTGAGAGAATATTTTATTTAAGGGTACTTGTTTTTTTAAGTATTGCCTTTCTAATACTTTCGATTATTTCCAAAATCTCTGCTCTTAAAACTGCACATGGATTTTGTTAATCAATGTTGCCATAATAAATAAATAAATAAACTGCACATGGGGAGCATAAACATCATGGAGTATAATTTCTGTTTTCAACTAGAAGTTGTGATAGAAATATTTATTCAGTAGCTAGTATTGGCATGATATTTCTGTTCTATGGCTGTTGCTAGTCTGGTCCAAATGTTTATTTCCTTAATGAAGCCTTCCCAGGTCTTAGCCTCTTCCTCCTGAACACACACACACACACACACACACACACACACACACACACACACTTGATCTTGCAACAGACTTGATTTTGCCCTTGCCTCATATTCTTTTAACACTTAAATTGTATTGTTTCAGAAAACCCGACTGAAATGTTTAGATCAGTTACATAACAGTCAACACATTTTAGCAGTTAAAGAAGAGAGAAAAGAATATATCTATTTACTGAGCTTTACTTTGCCCTCCCTTTCTCTAATAATATCAATACCACAGCCCTGCCTCTGAGAGCTAAAGTTCCATGGGCATAGAGTCCTGAAGCTAACATAATGCTGGAAAAATCCTCTCCTCCATGATGCTCATCTCAAGTGAATAATATCTTGATATCCTCATATCGAGACATTGCTAGATAGATTTTAAAAATGCCTATAGAATATAAATAAACTCTTCAAAATCACTGAATGATAGGCCATTGTGAGTTCTGTTCAATACTTTAAAAATACCTGAAGATACTTGAAGAAGACAACAATATTCTGAAATTCACTTTGCTACAATCTCTTGAGTCACTGAGAACATGTAGCTATACACTGTTACACTGTGGGAGAGATTCTCTCACAGTCATGTGTCTGAAAGCAGGCATACAATAAATGGCCTTGGTTTTGCTGACACAATGCTTTGGTAGCTGCTGAAGTAGCTTTTTAAATCTCTGGGATATATGATTCTCTTTTGTAAAAAGTAACAATTTGAACAGAGGTTCAGTGTCAATGTTGTTAATGGCCCAGTGATGGTATAGTTCATATCAAGGATGAAAATGTTTATGGCCTTTTATTGTTTATAGATTTTTGTGTATCTCATGAGGAGTATTAAGTCTTTGTAGATGCTGAAATTGAGGTAGATAAAAATTGCTGGAGGTACCCAGAATCACCCTCACAAGGCTACCTCAAACTTAAGATTAGAATTTAAAACCCCTGGGTTCTTGCTTTTGTTAAGAAATATTGATAAAGGGAAATATAGATGGAGGTAGTTTGCAAGAAAGGGGGTTGTGTCCTGCTTTTTGGGTTGACTCACTTAAGTGGATGTAGTTATCAATCCTTTGGACATTTTAATGTTAGGCATCACTAGAGTGTGATCACAGGAAGCATTGAAAATTATAACGTTTCTGAAGGTGTATGTTAAGTATAATATATCATTGTCTATAACCTTTATCAAAACCTTACAAAATATTATCTTTATTTAATGGGAAGTGAGGCTCAGTGAGGTATAAACACTTGCTCAAATTTTCTGACTAGAGAGTACCCAAGCCAGGATTTAAACTGAGGTCTCTGTGATTCCAAAGGTACCACACACACCATGATTCTGCTTGAATAATCTGCATCAAATAAATATATCACGTAATAAGAGGAGTGAGTATATATGGGAAAGGGATGACATTTGAAAGGTGAGTGTCTTAGTTTCCTGTGGCTATTGTAATAAATTACTACAAACTTGGTAACTTAAAATAGCATAAATTTGTCTTCTCACAATTTTTGAATCCAGATGTCTGAAATTAAGGTGTCTGCAGATCTGAAATCTCTCTGGAGACTCTAGGATAGAGTGTTTCTTCCTTTCCACCTTCCGGTGCCTTGTGGCTGTATCTCTTTAATCTCTCTGCCTCTGTGGTTGCACTGCCTCCTCTTCTGTTTGTCAGATCTCCCTTGGTTTTACTCTTATAAGGATGCTTGTCATTTGGATTTTGGGATCACCTGGATAAGCTAGAATTATCTCTTCATCTTAAGACCCTTAACTTAATTACTTCTGCAAATAACCTTTTTCCCCAAATAAAGTAACATTCAGGGATTAGAATGTAGACATGTACTTGAGGAGGTGAGGACCATTCCGCCTACTGCGATGAGTAATGGATTTCTGTGGTCAAACCGAGTTGGACCAGGGTCTTTGCCCTTCTTCTCCAGTTATGACTTCCTGGAGAAGAGAGAATTGCTGGAGCTCTGTCAAAGGCTTGAGCAGATAGATAGGTCTGATGATAAATTGAACAGACAAAGGGTACACTGAAGCAATGTATCAGGTTGACTGCTATGGACGCAAACCAGCTAACATGAAATCTTTAGTAGAAAAATTGAATGATTCTATAGGATAAAATAGTTTTAGAGTGAATGTTTACAGTATAGATCCTGTCTTCAAGGGACTTCAGTTCTAAGCGGCATGATAGTTTATTGAATAAAGCATGAGCCTAACATAACAGTTCATCACACGCTGACTTTTTCCCAATGAGAAAAAAAAATCCATAGAAAGAAATAGAAAGGAAAGAAATTGCCATATTGGGGGAAAACATCAAGAGCAAAATAAAACCAAACAGGCCAACTCAGACAAAACCACTACCTTCGCTCTGGCCAGCAATGGTTAGAGTGCCACCACCACTACTTTGTTTTGGAGCCATTAGGACTAGTCTCATTGTGCCCTTTTATCCTTTGTATTTCAGCCCTACATGTATTCCAGATCTCTCCATCTCCATATTTACCTTGTCTATTTTTGTCGTAACCCTATTTCTAACTCCTGAAAACTGGTATCTAAAGTCAGTATGCAGTAAAATCCTATTATTTTCAATAACTTCCCTTAATATTTCCTTTCACCTCCTTATTCGAACTGAAATCTGGTCCACCCTAATGACTCACTATAGCCTTTTTAAATGGTAGATGTTTCTCTAACACACTCTAATTACTATTGATTGTGGGGTTCGGATAAGTGTTTTCCTTGATCCTCCTTGCTTATGACAGACTATTCTCCCTTCTTCCTTGTCTCAGTTTGGATTCTTATGTAAATAGAATAATGTCTTCTGTTACCTCTTGTGTTGATTAATTTTATATGTCAACTTGACTGGGTCACAAGGTGCTCAGATGTTTGGTTAAACATTATCCTGGGTGTGTCTGTGAAGGTGCTTTTAGATGAGTTTAATATTAAAATGGATAGACTAAGTAGAACAGATTGTCCTCCCTAATGTGGGTGGGCCTCATCCAATCAGTTGAAGGCCTGAATAGAACAAAAGGCCAACTTCCCTGAAATAGGATGGAATTCCTTTTGCCTAACTACCTTTGAGCTGGGACATTGTTTTTTTTCCCCATGCCTTTGGACTTGAACTGAAACACTGGCTCCTCCTGATTCTTGAGCCTTGTGTTATACCATCAGCAGTCCTGGTTCTCAGGCATTCCTTTCCACTCTGACAGGAACTACATCATTGACTCTCCTGGTCTCTACCTTTGCTGACGGCAGGTTTTGGGACTTGTCAGCCTCTGTGATCATGTGAGCCAATTCCTTATAATAAATCTCTTTAAATCCTATTGGTTCTGTTCTCTGGAAAACCCTTACTAATGCACTCCTCCTTATTATAGCCATCTATTGACTTCTAGTTTACTCTTTCTCAGTCATTAAAGATGTTTTTACCTTGTGGTGTACTATCAGTCTTGTCATTACCATTTCTTTTTTTAATTCCTGGTGATTTCAGTATCCATGTATCTGATCCTTCCAATGCCCTGGCCTCTCAGTTTCATGACCTTCAGTTTTATCTTTCTCACCAACTTTCCCACTTGTTCCCATAGCCATAGCTTATCTTCCATTATCAATAACCCCTCCATAACCTCAGTGTCAAGCATCCCACTTGGCCAATCCCTCACTCCCTATGGTACCCTGATAACAACAATTATTTTACCCCACAGAGACCTCCAATCCAGCGACTCTACTAATTCTTCTCTATCACTTCCCTCATGCTCAGAAACATATCCTCACTTTCCTCTACATTGGGCTTAGTGTACATGGTCCATTATTACCTTCAACTCTCTTGACTCTGTCTTGTTAATCACACTCATTTGACAAAATCCCAAGCCTACTTAAATCAAATGTGGTTGGAGAAACTCATATAATCATGCTAAGTGGTCTCACTTTAAATTCAAGATCACTATCCTCAAGTGGGTTCTTAATGTTGACTGGCAATTATGCTATATTTGCAATTCCATTAACACTCTCAATGACTATTTCGTGCCTTCTCCCTTTTCAAAACTCAAACATCCACTTTCTTTACCTTGCTTTCTGTGTGAGAAAATAGCAACAACCAGAAGAAATGCTCCTCGAGCTACTATTACTACATCTTATACCAACCAACTTCTATGCCTATATATTAAGCCTTCTTTCCTGTTAATATGAACTGTTCATACTTCCAGCTGAAGCCATTGTACTTGATCCCACCAGCACTCACCAAATTCAGGATATCCCTCCTGTAATTCTCTACTTCCTTTCCTATATCATGGATTTTTTTTCCCTCTGGATTTTTCTCATATACCTAACCAGCTAATGTTTCGCACATCCTAATAAAACAAATAAAATAGCTCTCTTGATTTCATTTCTCTCTCTGGATACTGCCCCAATTCTCTTTCCCCTTTACAGCAAGAACCCTTAAAAGAGTAGTCTTCTGTTGCTGTCTTCAATTCTTCTCCAACTTGTCCCTAAAGCAGCTGTCCCCACACTTTTTGTCATCAAGGACCAGTGGTTCTATGAGAATCTAATGCCTGATGATCTGAGACAGAGCTGAGGCGGTGATGCTAGCGCTGAGGAGTGGCTGCAAATACAGATGTAGCTTCACTCACTTGCCTGCCGCTCACCTCCTGCTGTCCAGCCCAGTTCCTAATAGGCCACGGACTGGTACCAGTCTGTGGCCCATGGGTTGGGGACCCCTGCTTTTAAGGCTTTCAATCTTACTACTCCATGCACAATTGATTTTTTAAAGGCTACTGTTGTAGATTGAATCATGTCCACCCCATATCCACATGTTGAAGTCCTGACTCCCACTACCCCAAAATGTGACCTTATTTGGAGGTAGGGTCTTTATAGAGGTCATTACATTAAAACATGGTCACAGGGTTGGACCCTAGTCCAAAATGATTTGTGTTCTTTTAAGAGGAGATTAGAACACACAGAGGGACATCAGGGGCAAATGTGCACAGAGGAAATGACATATGAGGACACAGTGAGAGTCTGCAAGCCAAGGAGGGAGGCCTCAGAAGAAACCAAAGCTGCTGACACCTTGATCTCAGATTTCCAGCCTCCAGAACTGTAAGCAAATACATCTCTGTTGTTTAAGCCACCCAGTCTGTGGTATTTTGTTGGGGAAGCCCAAGCAAAGTAATATAGTTACCAATCACTTCCATCTTGCTACACCTAGGGCCCATTCTTAGTCTTCATATAAGTTATCAATAGTATTTAATACAGTTAATCACTTCCTCCTACTTGATACAATGTCTTCACTTGGTTTCAAGGATATTGTAATCTCTTGATTTTCCTAAGACCTCACTGTTCTTTCTTTCCTTCTCAGTGTCCTCTGATGACTTCCTCCTCCATGTCCCAAGTTCTAAACTTTGGTCTATTCCAGGGATCGGTCTTAATATCCTCCATGCATTCACTATTTATCACTCCCATTACTACCACACTGGTCTAAAATATAATTTGTAGCCTGGGTCATAGCAATAGCTTTCTAACTTGACTCCTAGCTTCCACAATCGACTGTCTGTAGTATTGTCTATGCAGCAGCCACTGTGATATTTCTAAAGGATTATGCCACTCCTGTACTCAAAACCCTCCAGTGATTCCTCTCTCCACCAGGTGAAAGCCTTACCATAACATCTTTATAATCTTGCTCCTGCCCACCTCCCTAACTTCTTCTTCAACTCTCCACTTTACTCTATAAACTCACTTGCACTGGCCTCTTTGCTTTTCACTTGAATATGCTAGACATGCTCCTATCGGGATATATTTATATTGCCTTCATTTTGCCTAGAATGGATGTTGCCCAGATAGTTGCATGTCTCTATCCCAAATCTCTTTCAGGACTCTGCTCAAATGTCACCTTCTCAATTATATCTTTCCTGACCATCCTGTTAAAAAGTTGAATGACACTAGCAGCAATCACTACTCATATTCTTTCTTTTCCTTATAGCACTTAACATCATCTGACATAAGGTGTGCTTTACTTACTGTACCTACTTGCCATATTCGCTGGAATGGAAACTCCATGAGGGCATAGATATTTTCTGTTTTATTCGCTATTATACGCCCAGTTCCTAAGACAGGGCCTGACACATATTTGGGGTTCCATGTGTATTTGTTGAATGCATCAATGAATGACCGAATTCTATTAATAGTTCAAAATTCTATAATTTTTCTTCTACTAGCACTGTGTGGAAGAGTAATTTATGAGAAATTTAAAAACCTCAAAATTATTTGGAATTCAGTGGAAGAAGGTGTTATATTCAGAACCACGGGTAAAAAAAAGTTAATTCCTGTAATTGCTTATTTCTGACTGTAATGCCTGAAAGTTTTTATGTTTAAGAAATCTACTTGTTTTAATGGCTTCAGCTTGAGTGTAAATTTCATGGTTTCTTGAGTTTTTCTTACCTAAAAAAGGATAATGACCATTATGTGTGTGAAAATTGTCCTCTCCAATGAGTGGGGGAAAAAGGGGCATACTAAAGAATAAGACATTATAATATCACCTGCTGAAACAGAATATTTTACAAGCTTCTTTTTATCAACATGATTTTTCTGCATCCTGCAGAGTTTGAAAGCATTTATTTTGAAGTATGCATGGTATTGTAATTGCCCAGTGTCCAAATAAAGCAATCCAAAACATAGCCATTACTTAGGAAAGTCCATGAAACCTGCTGTGAAATATAAATATGAAGTTTCTTTCTCATTTTTTGGCTAGACATTATGTTACCAATAAAACTAAAGTCTTAAATGTTTCTGTGTCTTTCTGGGCTATTTATCCCATTATCTTATCTGCTTTATGTGATTTAAGGTATTTTCTTCTTCTGTATCAATGAGGTTTGTTTCCTTTTCCAGCCTTTATGAGGATTTATCAAATGATACTTTGGCTAGTACCTAGCATAACGTCTGGCATATTGGAGGCCCTCCATAAATCTTAGGCAAATAAAGAAGTATTCACTTTTAAATTCAATTTCTTTTGCCTGTGTTTCTCAATTTGCAGAGCACCTGCATTAGAATCACTGAGATGCCTTTTTTTAAAAAATGCAAATTCCCGTAGTCTATTCATGATAGAGTAAAAAGCATGAAGGCAATGAAATCTGAGAAAAATTATTGGAAGCTGCTACTCTTTGCCACACTATGTGCAGTAGGTTCCATGATAGACAACTGAGATGTTTTCTATCTGTGAAAGAACTCAGCATCCGATGAGGAACAGAGAACACATAACAAATAATTAAACAAATGAATAATTACAGGATGTGGTTAGTGCTCTGAAGGAATAGATACAGTGCTTTGGTAAACAGTAATAGGATAGCCTACTTTATGTTGGGTATTTAGAAAAGTTCTCCCTAAAAAGTGACATTTAAGTTGAGGCCTGAAGATATTTAAAGCCATAGGACACTTCTACATTTAGAAAGAGGAGGATGGTGAGTATCCAAACCAGGATACTTTGGAGAGTGAAAGGAGGCAGGGTAAGTGTATGGAGGAGCAGCTCCATGCTGCCACTCTGACACCCTGTGTGTCTACCCATAGGCCATGTAGGCAAGGCTTAAAAGGATCATGTATAAATGTGGATAAAAATAGTATCTATTTCATAGGGCACTATGAGGATTAAATAAGCAATTAGTGCCTAGCAGATAGAAAATGTTCAGTAAATGTTAAATATTGTCTATTTTTTAATACTTGAATTTCTTGGATACTAGTGAGTTTGTAGATCTTTTTATATATTTATTTCCATTATTCTTTCTTTGGGGAGGAATTTCTGTTATTGTGTTTTTTGCCAATGTTGTGTTCATCTTTTTCTTATTGGTTTTTTGAAATCTTAACCTTAGTCTCCCTATCTGCAATATAAAGAGTTTATATTAACTGGTCTTTGAAGGCTTTCCTAGCTTGTGCCCTTCATATTTTTAAGGATCTTGAAGGCAGAGCCATTTCAATGAGAAGAACCCGGATTCCTAAAAGTTTTAGAAAGCAATTCAACATTGTAGTTTATGAAAGAAACAATATGCACTTGCAAATCTGTTTTCTTGTTAGGCAACTTTATAACATTCTACATATTTATTCCTGAGCTGCTCAGGTTTCGCTGTTCTGAAGGAAATATTTTCTGAGTGACATTTTTATATTAGCTTAGTCACTTCTTCAAGGCCATCATTTTTTATGTTGCGATTCAGTTGTTTGTTTCTACAAAGGAGTAATAACAGATGATACATTTAAACTTAACAAAGGCAAATTTTCCTCCCAGAATGTCCTAGGTAATTGACTTGCTGCTAAATTTTCTCTTAATTAGTAATGGCATTAATAGCAGTAATCTACATTAGTGAGATGATCAACATGAGATCAAGATTAGAAATAATCTTGCTTGGAGTTTGGGTCATAACTCATCTTTTGGACAATAACAGAAACTACATGTATTTATTGTTTCTTTTTTTGCAGGTTCTCTATGGGTACATGTTGGCTATATCATACCTTCCTGGAATTTTAATTAAGACTTCAGTCACCTACAGTCATTAACTAAGCTCACTTACAGAGTCGTAGGAGAAACATAGATTTAGATACTTGAGATTCCTGGAGAAGATATGATCTCTGTTCTCATGGGGAAATTAGGACATGCTATTTACTGAGGGACATATTGTTATTACCTTAAATTAATGTCACAGTACTAGGGTTGTAGTAATTTAACTTTTCTGAGTCTCAGTTCTCTCATCTGAAATATGGGAATAATAATGCTGTGAAGTAGGCAGTATTATTATTTTGATGTGCTTTTTCATATTTACATAGCTGAACCTATCAGTTTTTTTTCCCTTTATGGTGCTGCCTATGTATCATGTTTTCCAAGACAATGTCTCATCAGGTAAATAAATATTTACCCAACCTGTCTTCTGTAGTTCCATTATCATTTTACTTTTTACATCTCTTTGATCTTCTTGCACTTTATTTTGACATTTGGTATGAGTCAGAGATCTGAATCTTTCTTTTCAAATATCTAGCCAATTGTTTCAACACCATTTTTTTAAGGAATTCATCATTCTGCCGCCTATTTGTTGTACCAATTTCATCATGTGTCCTATGTATAAACATAGAAACATAGCTGTTTCTTGATGTCTTCATTCTGTTCCAATTATTTATCTACCTAATCTTATATCAGTATTAAACTAATTATTGTAGCTTTATAATGCATATTAATGTCTTTTTTTTTGCTTTGCTTAGCTAAGCTTGTCTAGCTATTATATATAAACCTCAGAATCATTTTTATTAAGTTCTGAAACACCACATTAACAAATAAATTAGAGGTGGGCTTTTACTCCATTTATTCTCACTCCCCACCTATAAATAAATGTATCTATGTGTGCAGTGTTTTGTATGTTGTGACAAGGAGGTAGATTATCCTCTTTAGATATGTAGGTTGACCATATAATTTAATGTCCAAACCAGGGCACTTTTAAGAATAAAAGGGGGTAGGACAAATGTGTAGGGTAGCAGCTCCATGCTGACACTGACAACTATGCATGTCTCCACATAGGCCACGTAGGCAAGGCTCAAACATAGGTTGGCTTAAGTCTTGGTGGAATGTCCTGTGATCCTCCCAGTAACATGGCAAAATTGACAGCCTGAAAAAAAATTTTTTGCCTTTGTATGGTGACAGATGGTAACTAGAATTATCGTGGTGATCTTTTCTCATTGTATATAAATATTAAATCATTACATTGTACACCTGAAAGTAATATAATGTTCTATGTCAATTATGCTTCAATTAAAAAAAAAAGATCGGCAGCCTTGTGAAGAGTTTTCACAGGCATTTCTCATCTGACTCCCTATCTCATGAGAGGCTTCCAGGAGGCAGTTTCTCAGCTGCCTCTCTGGCTCTGATTAGGCTTGGACCACTCACATCACTCCGCTTGCCTTAGAGTATAGCTGCAGACTGTCAGACTACTTAGCTTCAGTCTAGATGGGCTCCTCAGCCACTGAGCAACTTACTGCTCACGTTGTCTTTCATTTGGCCCCTTTGACTTCTTGTCTTGTAAGTCAAGTGATGCATGAAGCTCATGCCGTGTTGGTGTTGCTTTTGCTGTCTGGGTAAGTAAGAAACTGTCTGAATCTAGCTGAGCCCATTGTCTACTTATTAGCAGAATCTGTTAGCCTGCTTGACAACATGCTAAATCATTTGAGATTCAGGAATGAGAGTAAAGTGCAACTATACAACTAAACTAATATTGTCGTCGACATTGTTCCCATGATTCAAAAGGAGCTCTGTGGTGGTTTGTCAATAAAAATATTATGCAGTCAGCAATACCACTAAAACACTTCCTTGGTGAAGTCTCCTGGCAAGCACTTGGGCTCAGGATCTCCATTATTGAGGTGGTGGCCCCGGGGGAAGAGAGTTAATTGGACACACAGTCGTTTTAAACTTTAGCCATAATAACACGCTGATTCTAGAACACTGTGGAAAGTACAGGAAGCTCAAAAGACAATTCTTATAAATATTCTTTGTGTATATGCTTCCAGATTTTATTATGTGTAATTTTTACATAATTATAATGATGTATCATATAATTTTGTATCTGCCTTTTTAAATTTAATGCCTGTAAATGCTTTATAAATATTTTAATGACCGTGTATGTTTCCATCAAGTAGCTTTATCAGTTTTTGTAAATACTCTCCTTATTAAGTGAATTGAAGTTATTTCTTTTTTCTGTTTTTAAATAGTAGCCAATAATTCTGAGATAAACATATTCAGCCCTTAGGATAGATTCCCAGCAGAGAAAGCCATTTTTTTCAGGCACTTGATGCATACTGTCAAATTGCTTTTTAAAGGGTTTGCCTATTTACAGTCCCACCAGCATCTGTAGTATCTGCTCTCTAGCTCTGAAAGTGCAAAACAAATCCCCGAACCTCATAATCATTTACATTAACTTTCTGGGAAGTTGAGGATCATTATGTCTATAAGGACCAAGCAAATCAATGAAATGCAAGATGAATGTTTTTTTTCATAATTAATGAATATATTGCATTTTTAGTGAATTTTTTTTGCCAGATAATTTTTCCTGGTTCATATAATTTTTATTTCTGGTATATGCTTAGTAAATATCTGTAATGGCAGAGGTATGCCTGGTGTGAACTTGATGGTCCCAGACATCACCTAGAATTTCCACAAAGGTAGAAGGCTCATAAAAGGAGAATGTATCCTATTGTTGACCAAAGAAGGATATCTAGATGTTCACACTGTCTTGATTATACAACTCAGGACACCACAATAGACCAGTTGGTTCTTAACAATCATGAGAATAATGGAATTTCTTTGGGGATCTGAGGAATATAAGGAACTTTCTCCTTAAATAAAATGAACCTATAGACATCAACATTAAATTTGCAGAATTTTCAAGTTACTGATGATCCTCTTGAAAATATACTTGTAGATTCCAAGTTTAGGAACTTCTGGGTTAGGCTGTGGCATTTTCCCCCTCCCCCCCTCACCCCAAAGATGTTGCCACAAGAATGGAGTGTGGTTGACCAACTTTGTTCTGTCACACACTGAGTGCGTGTACTTTCTGCTCGCTGGTCCCCACAGTTCTAGGATCCTTTTCCTGTAGCACAGTTTGGGTTCAAAATTTCTGACTTCTTGACATGTGAAACTCCCAGACCCTTGCCGCAGGAATTGCATCTCAGCCAGTTCTCCCCCTTTCTACTAGTGCAAATAATTCATCCACAAAAATGCAGTTTACTTTGCATTAACAATTCTTAGCCATCATCCTTCGTAGGTATGTACAAATTGTGAAGCAGCGCTTCTCAAACTTCAGTATGCATAAGACTCACCTAAGAGCTATTGTCAACATGCAGATTCCCAGTTTCTGCTTTGAAAGCTCTGATAGAGTTGCCTGGGTTAGACCATATATATATATAAATTATATATATATAATATATATACAATACGCACACACACACATATGTTTATATGTGTGTATATATACACATATATATATATATGTTTCAAAATTAATGTTTAATTTTCGAATCATTTTTAGATTACAGAAAACTGTGAAGATATAACAGAGTTCTTATATACTACACAGTTTTGTTTCCTCTATTATTAACATTTGACATTAGTGTGGTATATTTTTCACACTTAATGAGCTAACATTAATGCATTATTATTAACTAAACTCCATACTTTATTTATATTTCCTGTGTTGTTGCCTAAACCCTTTTTAATATGCCAGGAGCTCATCATCCAGGATACTACATTACATTTTACTGGTGACATCTCCTTAGTCTCTTCCTGATTGTGATAGTTTCTCAGACTTTCCATGTTTTTTATGACCTTGGCCGTTTTGCTGAATACTGTTCTTTTTTTTTTTTTCCCCCAGGAAGCCCACCTAATAGAATTTGACTGATGTTTTTCTCGTGATTAAACTGTGGTTGCGGGTTTGGGGGAAGAAAATCACTGAGAGGAATTGCCATTCTAATTATATCATACCAAGGGTATATACTATCAATATGAATTGCCACTGTTTACATTAGTCTTGATCACCTGGCTGAGGTGGTGTTTTTGTTTCTCCATTGTAAAGGTATTTCTTTCCCCACTTTCCGTACTGTCTTCTTTGGTAAGAAGTCACTATGTGCAGCCATACTTAAGGATTAGGGAGCTAATCTCAACTTCCTTGAAGGTGGAGTATCTACATAAATTGTTTGAAATTCTTCTGCAAGGGAGATTTGGTATATCTATTGTATTGTTTTTACTTAATCAGGGTTACTTAATCATGACTCAGGGTTACTTATTTATACTTTGGTTTATAATCCAGTATTACATTATTTTGTTACTGTTTCATCTTGGGCCGTTATGAGTTTTACAAGTTGTCACTTGTGGCCTTTGGCATATCCCCCATCATTGTGTTTTCTTTCTCTTTCTTTTTAGTACTACTTTAAGTGATTATAAAATACTCTCCAGGTTCTTCTTGTCTATTTCCAGCTCCAGTTTTAGAATCGTCCATTTCTCCAAAGAGCCCTAGTTCCTTTTATTGGATAATGGTGTTAGACATCAAGATCTGGGTACTAGATGCGCTCATTGCTACTGGAAGTGTCATTATTCTCTAGTTCTCTCAGCTGACAGAACAAGGAAATATATGTTACATACTAATGTAGTGTGTATATCTATGTATCATCTACATTCTCTCTCTCTCTCTCTCTCTCTCCCTCTCTTCTCTCTCTCTCTCTCTATATATATATTATATATATTATATATATATAATATATATATATATATATAAGATAAATGAGTTCATACTGATGTCTTCAGCTCTAACCATTACTACGTGCATCATTCTAGCTTTCCCCCTTGCTTGTTATAATCTCCCATTGCAAGAGGGAGACCTGGGTCCCAACATCCTCCATCCACTTATTTTGTTCAATTCAACTATACATTTTTGATGGTTTCAAAATTATTAACCTGTACCCCATGAGAAACAATTTACCAACTAGAGTACAGCACTTTTTATGTATAGTTCCTTTTGCCTTTAGTCTTAGAACATTCACTCATTTTCAAAGTCACTTAGGTCAGTATGTTTTTTCCCCATTCCCTTTAGTGAAGTTGCTTATACCCTTATAATACAGTTAGGGTGATTTTGTCACTGTCTGCATTTCATCCTAGGATCTGCAAAATTCATGAACAATTTTTTTAAATTTTTTATACATTAATGTACATTCTGTGTTGTAAGCTCTGTGGATTTAGACAAATGTATAATGTCATGATATCCACAAATACAGTATCATACAGAATAATTTCACAACCCTAAAAAAATCCCCTATGCTTCAGCCATTATACCTTTCCTCTTTGTTTCCCACAAACCTCTGGCAACCACTGAGTTTTACTGTTCCTATAATTTTGCCTTTCCCAGAATATTATGTAATTTGAATCATACAGTATGTAGCCTTTCTAACTGGCTTTCTTTTACTTAGTGGTATGCTTTTAGGTTCCCCCATGCCTTTTCATGGTTTGTAGCGCATTTGTTTTTATTACAGAATAGTATTTTATTGCATAAAAATACCAGTTTATTTTAATCTATTCACCTAGAAGGGGCATCTGTGGTTGTTTTCAGTTTGGGGTGAATATAAATCAGCAGCTCTATAATAAACATTCACATTCAGGTTTTTGTATGAACATAGGGTTTCAAATCAATTGAGTAAGTACCTAGGAGCATAATTACTGATCATATAGTAAAAATTATATTTAGCTTTGTAAGTGACTGCCAAAATATCTTCAAAGTGACAGTACCATTTTGCATTCACATTAATAATGAATGAGAGAGATTCCTGTTTGCTTCATATTCTCACCAGACAATTGTACTGTAAATGTTTAGGTTTTATCCCATTCTATTAGGTGTGTAGTGGTATCTCGTAATTTGCATTTGCCCAATGAAACATTATGTTGAGCATTTTTTGATATGTTCATTTTCTTTGGTGAGGTGGTTCTGTTGTCGGTACTTAGTCCATTATCTAATTAGCTTGTTTTTGTTTTTTTGTTATTGATTTAAGAGTTCAGTATATATTCTATGGATAAAAGTTCTTTATGAGATATGTATATTAGGTATGGTATTTGTAAATATATTCCACTCCAGTGGCTTATCTTTTTATACACTGGTGATGGTGTTTTTGCAAGCAGAAAGTTTTAAATTTTAATAAAATACAACATATTTTTTAGGATTATGCTTTTGGTTTTGCATCTAGAAACTCATCACCTTACCTAAAGTAACATGGAATTTCTGCTAGACTTTCTTCTTATTTAAGAAAAAAAAGCCTACAAGGTTCCTTCCATTTACTTGCTCTTCATCCCTTAGTATAATTTCTGAATATTCATGGTCATTCTTGAATTACTCCTTGAGGAACACTGGGTAAGAATTTAAGGGCTTAGACATTAAATTTAAAGACTAGTCACTTTAAGTTCTGGTCTCCCACTACGTCCAACCAAATAAATCTTTTTCAAGTCTCTTCACCCCTATAAGTTTCAAGTTTTCCTTATCTGCAAAATGTGTCTATTATTTATCTACAAACTAGAACCATGAAGCTAAATGAGATAATCCATGTAGAGCACTTAGCACAGTGCCCAGTATATAGTGTGGCTATTGTTGTGGTTATACATTTTATACAGAAAACTATAATTCTATTAACTTTAATTTGTCTTGAAGTCACTGAACTTTTTATTTATAAATAATATTTCGAAAAACTTCTGAATAAAGATTGATGTTAAATTGCGTATGTTATTTTAAATATTTTGTTTTCATTGATACTTTGTTAGGTTTTACTTGTAAGAAATGAATGAGTATAAATATATACATATATAATATAATGTATAACCAATAGGTTGGATTTTATTAAAATTTAATATATGTGTCTATGATGTGTGTATAATGCACACCAATCACACACATATACATGGAAAGAGAGAGACTAATGATAAACTATATACAAGTGTCTGATTATGTAGACCTATTCCCTTTTTTCCATAATATACCCGAATAGATGAATAAATGGCCAGTAGAAGAAATGGTGCTCCCATTATATGACTCCTTCTAGACTGATGTGACTAATCAACTCAAAGTGTGTATAGGAATTCGTGGCTCCATGTTGCTGTAAGGTATGGGAACTGAAAGCTTGGCTAGCTTCAGCAGACATCTTGGGTAAGCTGCTTTCTGGATTTTACTTCTTCTCTTGCTTGGAAAAGTGTACAAAATCACTTATTATTAATCATAAATATAGTTTCAGCTTCCATTAATTGAGTGTTCAGTGAATCAGATACTACCAATTAAACTACTAAGCTTCATTATATCATTTAATCCTCTCAATGACCTCTTTGATAGGTGCTAATCTTTCCCCCAAACTTATTGAGACATATTTGATATATATTGTATCATGTGTAAGGTTAAGGTGTACAATTGTGTGATTTGACAAACTTATACATTGCAAAATGGTTATCATCATAGCATTTGCTAACATTTTCCATCATATCACCTAATTACTATATTTTTTTTGGTGGAACACAATTTAAAATATACTGTTTGCAACTTTCAAGTATATAATGTAGTATTATTAATTATAATCACCATGGCGTATATAGATTCTTAGAACTTATTCATCTTATGACTGGAAGTTTGTACCCTTTAACAAACATCTCCCCACCCCCAGTGGTTACCTTAGTAATGACTCTTGTTTCTATGAGGTTGGCTTTTTAGATTCCATATATAAGTGCGATCATACAGTATTTATCTTTCTCTGTTTGACTTATTTCACTTAGCATGATGCCTTCAAGTTTCATCCATGTTGTTGCAAATGGCATATTTCCTTCTTTCTCATGGATGAATAATATTTCAGGGTGTGTGTGTATATGTATATGTGTATGTATTATCATATATCATATACATGATATATATATCATATATCATGTATGCATGTGTGTATGTATGTGTGTGTGTGTATCTTTATCCATTCATCATTGACAAACATTTAAGTTGTTTCCATATCTTGGCTATTGTGAGTAAGGCTGCAATAAACACAAGAGTGCAGATTTCTCTTTAAAACCCATTTTATTTCCTATGAATGTATATCCAGAAGTGGGATTGCTGGATCATATGGTAGTTCTATTTTGAATTTTTGAGGAAACACCATATAGTTCTCCATAATGGCTGTACCAATTTACATTCCCACCAAAAGAGCTCAAAGGTTCCCTTTAGTCCACATCACTGTGAACACCTGTCTCTCTCTCTCTTTTTTTTTATGATAACCACTCTGGCAGGTATGAGGTGATATTTTTTTTGTGGTTTTGATTTGCATTTCTCTGATGATTAATGATGTCAAGCACCTTTTCATGTACCTGTTTTCCATCAGTATGTCTTCTTTGGAAATGTCTATTCAATTCCTCTACTCATTTTTAATTTGATTTTTTTTTTTGCTGTTAAGTTTTATGAGTTCTTTAAATATTGTGGATATTGACCTTTTATCAAATATATGATTTGAAGATATATTCTCCCATTTCAGAGGTTGTCTTTCTGTTTTTTGTTGATTTTTTTTCTTTTGCTATGTAGTGCTTTCTTAGTTTGATGTCGTTTTACTTTTTTTTTAATTTTGTTACCTATGCTTTTGGTGTCATATACAAAAAAAAATTGTTGCCAATAACTATGTCAAGGAGTTTTTTCCTCTGTTTTCTTCTAGGAGTTTTAAGGTCTTAGTTCTTATGTTTGTCTTTAATCTATTCCCACTTAATTTTTGTGAGTTGTATAAGATAAGAGTCAAATTTCATCCTTTTGCATGTGGTTATCCAGATTTCCCAGAACCATTTATTGAAAAGACTATCCTTCCTTCATTGAGTATTCTTGGATCCCTTGTTAAATATTAGTTGACAGTGTATATACGTGTTTATTTCTATACTCTCAATTCTGTTTCATTGGTTTAAGTGAATGTTTTTATGCTAGTATCATATTGTTTTGATTACTGTAACTTTGTAGTATATTTTGAAATCAAGAAAAAATACAAGAACAAAGGGAGTTCAAATAAGAGATAGAAAACATCAATAAGAGAACCAAACAGAAATTTTGAAGAATACAATGACTGAACTGAAGAATTCAATAGAGACCTTCAAGCAGCTCTTCACTAAGAAGAGTCTGTGATCTAGAAGACAGACTGATTGAAATTATCCACTCAGTGGAGCAAAAAGAGAATGAAAGTAATGATGAAAGCCTACAGAATTTAGGAGACATGATTAAGAGAAACATTCTGTGCATCATTGGAGTCCCAGATAGAGAAGAGAGGGAGAAGGGATAGGAAGCTTACAGAAATAATGGTCTGAGACCTTCCAAAACCTGAGGAAAGAATTGGACATCCAATTTCATGAAGTTAAGTCACCCCAGAATTTCAACCCCAAATGATCTTTAAGGTACCTAATAATAATACAGTTTAACCACAAAGAGATAATTTTAAAAGTAGCAAGGGAAAAAAATCTCTAATACAAGGGAACTTCTATAAGATTATTAATAGGTTTCTCAGGAGAGACCTTGAAGGCCAGGAGAGGTGGAATGATATATTAAGGTGCTTAAAGCAAGAAACTGTCACCCAAGAATACTTTACCCAGAAAAGTTGTTTTGCAGAAATGGAGAAGAGATAAAGACTTTCCTTAAAACAACAAAAAAACCAAGGAAGTTTCTCAGCATGATACCTGCCTTACTTTGCTGAAAGGAGTTCTTCCAGCTGAAATGAAAATATAATATATATTGAATTATACTTGAAACCTATATAATCTTATTAATCAATGCCACCCCAATTAAAAAAAAAACATGTGAAAATATACAACACTCTGGTAAAGGTAAGCATATAGTCATATTCAGAATACTTTAATACTGTAATTTGGTGGTGTGTCAGCTACTATAGTATAAGTGTTAAAGGACAAGAGTATTAAAATAGACATAGCTATAAAATTTCTTAATGGATATATAATATAAAAAAGATGTAAATTTTAACATCAAAAACATAAAAGGGGGAAAGTAAAAGGTAGAGATTTTGTATGCAATTGCAATTAAATTACAATCAGTGCAAAATAGTTAAGAAGTTTTAGGTAAGCCACGTGGTTACCAAAGCAAAAACCAACAGAGGTTTTCAAAAGATAGTTAGAAGATAATCAAAGCATACCACTGTGGAAAATATTCAGTTCACAAACTAAAGCAGCAAAGAAAGAATTAAGGAACAAGAGAACTACAAAACACCCAGAAAACAAATTTAAGATAAGGAAATTGAAGCTCTGAAAACCAAAGTCCTTTTTCCAAAGATCACATAGCTGATGGATGTCTGAGTATGGATTGGAACCTAGGATTGTCTAATTCCAAAACTAATTCTAATAAGCACAAAGGTCATCCGTCTCTCATGGCTCAAGTGAAATGGGTATAACACTTTAAATGACGGGATATTACTTCTGGGTGATTGACAATAACTATGACTTAGGTTTATATTTTAGATTCTTTGTCTTTGGGCTGTCCAATATTCTTTGGTATTCTTAGTAGTGCATATAATGTGAAACACCCACTTTTCATGAAGATCCTCATTAGACAAATGATCCATGACTGAAAGCAAAGATGATTCTATTTTATATTTTGGAAATGTGTGTGTAACAGAGATTTCAGTAATTGTGTGACATTTGTCTTTTTAAATATTCAAACACTAACAACTGTATATTTGATGTAATTTTTAAGAAAATCAGTCATTTCATTTCCCATAGTAAGTTGAATGTCAATGCAAAAATTTAAAAGCATTCATGCTTCACTTAAACCTCTGCTTATGGGTTTTCTTTGCTAATTTTATATTATATATTTCTTAGCAGAGTATTTCTTGTCAGTATCTACATCAGCTTATCTTTGCAGTTATTGGTTTATAACTTGACTTACCTGCATGTAGCATTTGACAGCTATAAATTTGTTGTGCTCTGTTATAAAACTCACCATAGTATACCAGTTCTCAATATGTGCCTTTTTAACATTATATTAGCACTCATCAAGGGATGGACATGTGAATTCTCCATCTCTATATGGTATCTGGTACTAAGCACAAGATTACTTTCCTAATATCTCCTTTGGTTTCAACAAATATGTGTTGAGATGAATAAAACCACAAAATGGACTTGAGTATATTACAGGTCATAATCTCAAGACATTTCATTGACACCAAAGAAGTTTTCATATTATATCTGATTTTTGCCTATAAAGCATACAATCGAAATTCAAATATACATTTGATATAGTGATGTCTAGCATAAGATTCCAAGTTGAGATCTTGAGGATTATAGATTTATTATTTGGATTTCACATGAAATTTACTATTATCAAGGTTAATTTTTTTGTGTCAATAGGATCATTTTGGAAAAGATACAGTGTGAGTAATTTGAGGTTTTTCTTTCTACCAAAATACTTTTTAGTAAATTATTCTTAGCTTCTCACTGGGTGTCATATATAGCCCACATTTCTTCCTATATCACCTTTATGAAGTAAAATACATTTGAAAGCCATTTGAAAGCAACTTCTTCTGCTTCATTTTAAACTGACATTTATCCTTTTCATTGATTAATGAGAATTATTGATTTGTCTTGTTTATGACATGTTCCTCAGTGTTAGGAGATTTTATCTCATCTCTCCTTCAGATTGTATTTCCCCTACAGTTTTCTAAAGCTGTTAATTTTCTACAGATGCTTTCATGATGCATCTATTCCCAAGGACAAATATGCTCAGGTAAGATTTGTCAATGCATAGAAAAACTATTTTATTTGTCTGCTTTCTTGGTGGGAAAATGAAGGATTAATGGAGCAGTGAAAGAAAATAACTGAATTGTTATGGATTGCTTAATAAAAGCAGATTTGTGCAGCAATTACATTTAATGTTAAATAATATTTACAATGTAACCATTTTGTAGTAGGCTGAACGAGAAGATACATGTGAATATTCAGAAAACTGTGAAGTGTCTATGTATGTGAGGAAGCATAATTATCATCATTAAGCTATTTCCTATTCAAGCTGCTTCAAAGGATTTACCATGCTTCCTCCCCCACCTCAGTCCCCTTCCCCCAAATTTAGATAAAACAAACTATAGATTTTGAATTCTTTTTAATGAATTTTTATTTCTCTTCATTCAAGCAGCACCCAACTTTGGTTGCTAAAATTTGTTTATGTCAGTCATGTGTTCCTATTAGTGTCTACATGACATCTAAATCTGACCCTGGCTGGCTCTTAAATGCTCATTTTTAGCACTTGTACTCTAATACCAGTGCTACTATTCAAAGGATATCTAATATTTTTTATTGTCTTTATAATTCACACTGACCTTGCTTCCAGCCCTCCCTTTCCTTAATTATGTCTGCTTAAATTCAGTCACGTCATATTTTATGAATCCAACTTTTCCTCAATGAACCTGTTACCTAGACATGCCTGCCTTGGAGGTAATCATGGACAACTTTAGGTCCTCTTCCCCTTAATAGCCCTTGGAAACAGCTCACATGTTATCTCTTCTGTCCTCCCCAGTATCTCTCTACCTCTATACTCCAAGCTTCTCTTCTCTAAGCTAAATATCCCCCAGTTCCTGCCAAAGTTTTCCTCCAGAAATGTTTGATTCTTTTTATTTAACAACATTCTGTTGTGATGACTGTCTTCTCCAGTAATGGTAGCTACTGCCAGGTCAGATGACCCCCAACCTACACCAGTAGAAATGGTTTGCTATATCCAAGTACAAATCAATGCTGGGTTTTCGATTATGGATTTTCGTTTATTTTGCTCTGGAATTTGGGAGACATAGTATTCTGCTTATTCTGTCACCTCAGCTTTTTGTGTAAGGGTGTTTCAGGGAAGCAAATATTGGAAGATATAATAATAAAAGCAAAATCTATATGTCGAATTCTTACTTTATGCTAATCACTTTATATGTGTTCATCATCATAACAATTCATTGAGCCTACTATTATTATTAGTCCCTGACAGTGTGTCACATAATAGACTCAATAAATATCTATTGAATGAAGGAATTAATTGATGTTCAAAAGATTAAATAACTTTCCCAAGATCTCACAATATCTTAAGTGGCATTCTGTGGGACCTCAAGTCTAAACTTTTAAAGTATTATACTGTATAGTCTGTTTTAAGGAAGATTTTGAAGAATGACAGTCTCCCAAGAACTTATATACTTAATACCATAATGTTTTATGTTTATTGTTACTTTGATCTTTATATGATTTCTCATTAATTAATTTATATACTTTATAAATATTTATTGAGCAACTACTATGTGTTAGGCACTGGGCATACTGTGGTGAATAAGATAAACAAGATTTCTTTTACTGCTGATTTTTTCAGAACATTCTGCTATTTAAACTCTAGCCGCTTAAGTGCTGAGGAATATGACAGCTTCTCATATTTCCAATGCATTTGTTCTTCTCAATAATTTATGCACAATGGGCATTCAACTGTTTGTTGAATGGCATGGTGATGTCATAGGAAAAATACTCTAGTAGGAGCTGAGGTCTGGCTTTGCATTTACTATCACTGTGACTTTATACAAGTCACTTCATCTTTATGAGCCTCAATTTCCTTATCTCAAAAAGGTACAGACATCCCTGTCTCACTAACTGATTTAGAAGGGCTTTGTAAGTTATAATACTGCAGATCTTTCTCATTCTTGTTATAACTTGTTGACTGACTGGATAAGCACTAGAAAGTTATTTTTAACATGGGAGAGGAAGTAGTAGAAAATGGGAAATGAGGCTAAAAAATTAAAGTTAACATGTTAACTTTGAATCGTCTATCATTCCAATTGCTTTTTTGAGCTGTCTTTATTTTGTTGTCATATTTACAACATGCAATCCTAATAGTGACTGACACTAATGGTTTAAAATGCTAGAATGTGCCTGAAGAAAATGATAGTGTTTGAGACCTTTAAGTATTGTCAAGGTTATAGAGAGACCTTACTTTAAGACTCTCTTTCTTTATGTTCCCTCAGAATGTAGAGAGCTGAGGAATATCAGATAAGAAGAAAATGGCAAATACAAATGAATGCCTTGAACGTTTACTAGTGTTTAGTGTTCACGTGAAAAAAAGGCAGAAAAGACTCCTAGGTCTTCATGGATTTGGAGAAGTTTCAAGACATTTATGTTTCTTATTATTTGTTATATTACCTCCAGGTAATGGGAGGCTGTAGTGATACTGGGATTTGGGCCGTAAAGAATTTGGCCTCTCTGGCAGCCACCATCAATATTGACTCTGAAGTTAGGCTTCGACATTTGGTGTAGAAACATGCTCAACTTGTGCTGAGTATCAGGCCATTCTTACCAACATAGAACCAAGAAATGGATTTGGCAGCCTTTTTCTAGGACAGGCACTTTCGGTGTCATTAAATTCATGAGTTTTCTAGTATTGTCCCTTGCCCAAAAGGAGCTTCTGCACATTTTAATAATTGCATAAATTTGTTATATTGGGCAAGGGTCTGAGTCCTTTAAGCTGAAAACTTATTTCCTCCTGAAATTAATATCTTCATGCAGTTACCATAAACTAGCATTGTAATTAAGGATGGTCTTTTGTAAAAAAAATAATAATAATAATAAAAGAAAAAAAAGGAAGAAAGAAAGAAAGAAAAGAAAGAAAGAAAGAAAGAGAAAGAAAGAAAAAAGAAAAGAAAAGAATTTGGCTTCTAATCACAGGCAGCAAAAAAAAAAAATACAGGAGAAGGTACAGCTTTAAGAGTATTTTTCTCTGTATTTATTTTAGAAATAAATTTCCAGTCTGGTAACTTCTCTCAATTTCTTGCTTATATCTATTTACATAGTCTTCCCTCCTCTACTTCAAGAGCTTTGAAGTAAAAACATTTGTATTGAACATTTTCTAACTATTTTAATAGAAAAGTCATAGCCATTATGGAACATTGATAAAGCAGGGAACATAGGACAAACATTAGGGAGAAAGAGGACCATTGTGAGCATATCAGTAATGATAATTTTCCAAAGTTCTAAAACAAAGATACAACATGGAGAAGTGGAAATTACAGGCTGCTGGGAGTTTAGACACATGTTTTAATAACTCTTCATGTTTGCAAGCATTATATAGTATACACACAATACCATCTCTTAAATTTTCTTATTTTCTCCTATCAGTACTACAAGGTAGCTAAAGCATTTGGTCCTTTTTGTTTATACCCATCCAGATTTCTTTCCCCATTTATTTTTGTTATAGCAACTCTTTTTGTTTAGGGAAATATAAAGAGGGATGCAGGGTTCTATGATTTACTTGAACCACATGGTTCTGCAATGGGAGAGAATAAACACATTATTAGCGATGTTTAGAGAAGGATCCAAATCATCTTGAGGACATTACAATACATGGAGATTAAACAACATACTACTGAATAACTGGCTCAGAGAAGAAATAAAAGGAGAGATCAAGAGATACGTAGAAATGACTTATAATGATAGTACAACATATCAAAACTTGTGGGACATGGCAAAAGCAACCATAAGAGGAAAGTTTATATTATTACAGGCCTATCTCCAAAAACAAGAAAGAGCCCAAATAAACAACCTAATTCTTTACCTGAAAAATGATTGGCTAAAGAAGCTGTGGTAAATATATACAATGGAATATTACTCAGCCATAAGAAGAGCTGAAATACTGCCATTTGTGACAACATGGATGGACCTTGAGATAATTGTGCTAAGCGAAATAAGCCAGACAGAAAAAAGTCGGAAATCACACGATATCACTTATATGTGGGATATAAACCTAAAAGCAACAAATGAACAGGACAAACAGACTGACTCATGGTCATGGACAATAGACTAGTGGTTACCAGAGGGTAGAGGGGAGGGAGGAGGGGGAGGTAGATGAGGTAAAGGGAGTCAAATACGTGTTGACAGAAAGAAATCTAACTATAGGAGGTGAAATCACAATGTAAACATATATATGCCTTACTGTTAAAATGTACAGCTGAAACTTATCGGATTTTGTTAACCAATGTCACCATAAAAAATAAATTAATTAAAATAAAAAATAAAAAAAAGATTCTCTCTTTTCTTTGACCTTTGGCATTTTAATTATATGTCTTGGTGTATGTCTGTTTGAATTCCTCTGCTTTTGATTGCTTAGGGCTATCTGGTAGGAACTACAAAGCAATCCACAGATGGTTGTTGCCTATGCTGGACCTATAGGTAAAAGGAAGAGACAATGCTGTAGGCTGTGGTTGGTTATCCCTTGTCCCTGACCTAGGGCAGTTTAGCAGAGGGACCAGTGATCCTCCAGGCCTGAAACTGCCTGTCAGTTGCCTATAAGTCTGTAAAACTGGAAGAGCCTCTGGGTGATATGTGTGTTGGGTGGTGCAGGGAGCCCGGGAGTCTCCTGGGTCTATGGAGTAAACTTCCCCCTGCCACTGCAGCGTCAGTTTACGTGCCACCGCTGTCTCTTGTCCTGTACAAGTTTCCACTCATAGCAAGGTCAGCTGCTGCCCACCTTGTGCCTGAATGTGCTACCCCAGGGCAGGGGCAGCTGCCTATCACTGTGCAGAGGGCACTTTGTGTATTGGATGGGGCAGGAGCTCAGGGAGTCAAGGGCTGTCAGGCCAATACAGACCCCTGCGATCCCCTCAAGAGATATCGCAGCTCATCCAGGCAGCAGTGGTCTGCCCACACCTTTTTCCCCCCGAAATGCGCTCACTGCGCTAGCCAAGGTCTGTTTGCTGAGCAGACTGCACAAGCCCAGAGCCAAGCAGGGCACCGGAGGCTGCCTGTCAATGGGCTGCAGCACTTTGTGGCTTGGGTGAAGCGGGATCTCAGGGAGTCCAGGGCCATCAGGCAAATACAGCGTCAGTTTTAATGCAACTTCTGTGCCTGGGTGTTCCAGCTGTAGTCACACATCACAGTGAGACCAGCTGCTGTTTGGGACGGTCCCACAGACCCCTGCGCTCACAGGAAACACTATTCCAACTCTTGTAGGAAGCAGAAGTCTGCTTGCCACTGTTTTCTATGAGGCGCCTGCCCTGAGCTAGCCAAAGTTTATTGCCCCCGTGGATTGGGAGATGAGGGGGGAGGGGCAGGTCTGTGGCAGTTCACTGTCAATGGGCCACCTGGGGCAATTTGTGGGTAGGGTGGGGCGGGTTCTCTGAGAGACAATGGCAGTCAGATCAATACAGCCTCAGACTTGCTGCTACTTTGGTAACCTTTTGGAGTTCCTGCAGAAAGCCCATATCACAGCAAGATCAGCTTTGGTCTGGGACTGGCCTATAGATCCCTGAGATCCGCCCAAGATCCTGTAGGCAGGAGTGATTTGCCTGAAACTCTCTTGGAAATGGGTGCTCACAGAGCTGGCTGTCTGCTGTGAATGTTTGGCCCTGAAGGGGTGCAGGGTGTGGCAGCCTTCCAGCAACAATAGTCCTGGGCCATCTGCAGGTAGGGTGGGCCCCCCCATCCCTTCAGGCCAGCGCTTCCTAATGGCCCTGTGGGAGGGGTCTGCACAGTCAAGCTGGTGCAGTCTGCAGATTACCCTGTAGGGGGCCGGACTAAGGCACCATGGTGGCTGACCTTTTAGCCTTTGTTCTCGTGCCAGGTAATGCAGACTTTCTTGGTATGGATCCCGAGAGCCTCAGACCCACCACTATCCTCGGTGAGCATCTGCAGGTAAAAAGCCTGAGCGCCATCCTTCAAAGGGTGTCCAGGATTTCAGTCTCCTTCCATCTCACCCAGATGGCTGGAATTCCCTCTGATTTCTACAATGAGAGTTATTGGAATCTCCTCTTCCCTGGACTGGGACCCTGGGCTGGTACCGTGGGCTGGGGGCCCCCAAATGAGGCCAGGACCCACCTCTCCTTCAGGGGAGTCTCTGAAGCTTGCTGTCTGTCCTGGTGATCCGGCGTGTGGGGGTCAAGCCCAATTGGCTACTTTGCCCCTCCTATAGGCTTTGGATGTGGCTCCTTTATATTATCAGATGTAGGTGTTGCAAACAGCTGGACTTCAGGTGATTCTCCACGTTGATTACTTTATAAGATGGTTGTAATTTCAATGCAGACTTGGGAGGAGGCAAACCCAGCTTTTACTTAGTCCATCATCTTCCTTCCCAATCTATATCATTAAACTTTTACAACATTAACAATTAGATCATTGTTTTAAATGTGTATTTCTGTGATTTGGGGGAGATTGAGCAGCTTTTTATATATTTATGATTTTCTCTCCTGTGGATTACTACATTCTGCAGTTCTAAGTATCTGGCTGTGTGGTTAACGTGGTTAACCATGTTCACAGTGTCGCATTGTAGAGTGCTAATAATGGTGTAAAAATGAGAATCTTCTTCCCTCAGAATTTTTGAGTCGAATATCACTGGGTGTTCACCAAAGCATACTTGCAGAACTGACTTGTACAGAGCCTCATGTCTGGAAATAACTGAGTTTTAGCTGTCATTTACTCCTACCCGACAACCTGATATGTAAACTCTATCCTCAAAATCCTAGCCGAACAAGCGTACAACTAATGCTTGACTCTGCCTCTTGAGGTTGTGCATTCCATCTGTGGACAGTTCTGTTGATCAGAATAGTCTTTCTTGTATTAAACCAGATTGTGTATCCCTATAGTTTCTATCCACTGTCTTGATCCTGAGAACAAATCTGCCTTCTTTTCCACATGACAGCCTTTCTGATTTGTGGAGACAGATTCTACAGTACTCTATGTCATATTTTCTCTAGGTTAAACATGCTGGTTTTTATATGATCCTTATTGGTGTGGCTTTAAGGTGTTTTTTTTCCTACCTTCTTGGCTACTTTCTACTGAACAATTCCTGTTCTATCGATGACCTCCTCCCCTTTTTTTAAGTCACTGAATTTAGTACTTTAGGATGTGCTGAATAATAAAAATGAATAATGATGCTTATAATAATAGAAGTTAGCCTTAATCGAGCATCAACTACTGTCCCAAGCACTTTACAGGTATTAATTCATTTAGTCCTTATAACAATACCAGGAGCTAGGCATTCTCCCCTCATTTGACCAATGAGGAAGTTGAGGCACATGGAGGATAAATAATTTACCCAAGACTGCACTGAACAGTGGAACTAGAATTTCTCCTGTTATGGCTATCATATGTCAGTGTATGTGCCTAAGATCATATTAAAAAAATAACTGTTAATTGACTCATATTAAGTTAGATATCGAATAAAATCCCCCAATATTATTTGAATGAACTACCGGTAAGCAACTGCTTTCCATCTTATACAGTACAATTTGAAGCCCAGTTCAGAACCTTATATTTGTCTCTGTGAACCTGCACATACCCTTACTTAGTATATTATAATTGGTAGCCCACATTGCTATTCAAGACATATACCTCATGCCATTTTTTTCTTTCTGATTCAGTTAATTGGTTCTCTTGTTGTGGTGATTGACTTCACACTTGACATTCTCATCTGCAGCACCATATACTACGTATTTTCAGCTTTGCTATACATGGATGAACTGCTTACTCTATTTTGCTTTCCTTTTCTGTTTGTAGGCAGAAAGCAGGTTTCTAGGGTGAAAGGGAGAAGGTATGGTTCCACAGATTTATGGAGGTCATCTACTTCATTTTTCTTTCCACTAGAAGGGTCAAAAGCATTTATGAACTTGTCATACGCTTCATGTAACAATCAGTGTTGTTTATGTTCCTTTCAATATTTTTTTTATCAGAGATATGCTTGAAAATGATACTGTGTATAAGACTTGTCAACTTGGTTTCTGCCTTTCTACTTCAGAAAAAAAATTATGTTTTGGTTTATTAGCTATAAAATGAAATGTCCCTTTTTATTCTCTTTTTAGGCTTAAATCGAATAATGAGTTTAAAAATTTGATTATTTTGGGCACATTTTAGCTATTTTTTTGTACTCTGAACTCAAAAATAGATGGAATAGTATATTAGAAAGAACAAGGGATGGGGTATTAGTGGGACTGTAATCAGGGGACCTGGTTTTACTATTAGTTTGCTCACTGATTTTTAGTATGAATTGCCAGAAGTCATTTCCCTTCTCCAGAACATAAACTGCTGTAAAAAAAGGTGACAGGAATCAAATGAGGTTAAGACACTTTACTACTAAAAAACTACCCTGAATTCAATATAATTTTTATAATGTATCTCATAATCTTCCAAAATATTGAAACAGCTTTGGGTGGGTACTTTGTAAATCTCTGCACAGGCCTTATAAAAAAAATCATTCTGTGCTGCATCTAGGAGAAACATTGCCTATTACAATTTAAAGGACAAAGCAATCTGAGCATTGCCTAGTGCTGGGTCTGACAAAAATAGCAATCAAAAATATTTGGATCATTTTGGAATTTTTTTAAAGACTAAGTCCTTGTGTGGCTGAATGTAGGCAAATTGGAGAGACACTTTCGAGTTTTGGTATTGGAAAAAGAGTCAAAGGCCACAGCCCCATGCATGTACTGCACAATATATCCCCAGGGGACAAGCCCCAGGGAATTCTTGGAGCCTGTTGAAATTCATACACCTGCAAAATCAGACACCAACTTATTAAAAAACAAGTTTTCTGTGAACATTTTCATTTGCTTTTTGTTTATGAAAAAAAACATCAAATGGGAAACATCTGGGAAGTATCTTCAAATCTGTTTGTAAATATATTTACAGTGATTAAAAAAGACAGGTCGAATTGCTTCATTTAATGTAAATTTTGAAATGACTTTGTCATAGCTTACTTGTATAAATGAAGATATTAGTGAAGATAATATTTGGATTTTCAAGATAATACTTTCCTGTTTTGTTTTGTTTTGTTTTGTTTTGTTTGCCTCATTTTGTTTATATTCAGAATACATTTTACTGTTTTTAGGGGTTTTTTTTGTTTTCTGTTTTCATATAGACTGTGAGTTTATATATTTGTTAAAATATACATAACTTAATATCTCTAAAACTTTAAATTTGGTTCCAGGCTAGTAATTCAACATGGCCTCTCTCTGGCAACATTAGCTGCTGCTGGAATAACATGGCTTACTATTTACAGCAAACTTCTTTTTTTATAAGGAGAGAGAGTACACTCTAAAATAACAATAAAAGTATGGTATAATAAGTACATGGTCCAGTAACATAGTCATTTTTTATCATTATGAAGTATTACGTACTCTACATAATTGTATGTGCTATAATTTATATAACTGACAGTACAGAACATTTGTTTACATTAATATCACTATAAATATGTGATTAATGTGTTGTGCTATGATATTATATCAGCTATGACATCACTGGGCAATAGGAGTTTTTCAGCTCCACTATAATCTTATGGGACTGCCGTTGTATATGTGGTCTGTTGTTGACTGAAATGTCATTATGCTGTACATGACAGTACTTTTGTGTTTTAACCTTCGTACTGGCTTTAAAAGTGATCGATCCACCACTTTTACTATATATTTACTTTTACCAGTGAAATTTTTACTTTCGTATGTTTTCTTGTTATTAATAGTGCTATTTTTTTTAGCTTAAAGAAGTCCATTTAACATTTCTTGTAAGCCGTGTTTAGTGTTGATGAACCCCTTTAGCTTTTGCTTGTCCGAAAAACTCTTTATCTCTCTGTCAATTCTGAATTTTAACCTTCCTGGGTATTGTTTGTTGGGAGTTTTTTTTTTTCTTTCAGCACTTCGAATGTGTTATGCCACTCCCTTCTGACCTGCAAAATTTATGCTGAAAAATCTGCTGATCGCCTTGTGGGGGTTTCATTTGAATGTAACAAGTTGTTTTTCTCTTACTGCTTTTATGATTCTCTCTTTCTCTTTAACTTTGGACATTTTAATTATAATGTGTCTTGGTGTGGGTCTCTTCAGGTTTATCTAATTTGGAAATCTCTGAGTGTCCTAGACCTAGATGTCTGTTTTCATCCCCAGGTTAGGGAAGTTTTCAGCCATTATTTCTTCAGATTAGTTTTCTGCCCCTTTCTCTCATCTCCTTCTGGGACCCCCATAATGTGAATGTTATTCTGCGTGATATTGTCCAACAGGTTCTTTAAGCCATCTCTACTTAAAAAAAACTCTTTTATCTTTTTGCTGTTCTGTTTGTGTGAATTCTAGTGCTTTCTCTTCCAGATCTCTTTTTCATTTTTCTGCTTCATTTCAGTCTAATGTATTTTTTTTTTAATCCAGTCGTTGTATTCCTCAATATCTGTGACTTCAGCTGGTACTTTCTTATATTTTCTATCTCTTGTTGAAATTCTCACTGTGTTCATCCATTATTCTCCTAAGTTTGAGTCAGTAAGCCACTTCATGACCATTTCTGTGAATTCTTTATCAGGAAGATTACTTATCTATATCCTTAAAATCTTGTTCTGGGATTTTGCCTTCTTATCTCATTTGGAACATATGCCTCTCTCTTCTCATTTTGCTTGACTCTGTGTTTGGTTCTGTGTATTAGGCTAATAGCTATCTCCCTCAGTCTAAAGGAGTGACTGTGTAGGTGATGAACCTTATCATTTAACTTTGTCCTAGCGCTTACTTGTCTCTTAATTATTTGTGATTGTCTAAATGACTCGATTTATTCTTAGTAGATCCACTTTATTGATGGTGTGCCAAGACCTGTCAGTATTCCATGGAGAAGAATATCATTTAGCACCTAGTTTCAGGCTATTGGAAGCCAGACTCTCAGGCAGAAGGTTTTAAAGTATGTAAATATATACAGTCCTCTGGGACCACAACCCTAAACCCTGATGGTCTCCAGACCTATATAGATCTGGACGTGCCCCTGGGTAACAGTTGCAAAAATTGGGGCTCCAGACAAGTGTGTAAGCTCCTTTCTGGGAGCTGTCATTGAACTGTAGTGAAGCCAAGAGGGTGCACCAGAATGGTGTCTCCCTGCTTATGTTTCAGAGTGCCTTCTTAGCCTCTAGGTATATGAAAAATCTGAAGCCTCTTCCCCAGGCTGAAGTCCAGGATAGGTAAATAGATAGATATTTTTCACAGGGAGACTGGGAGTCTGTTTCAGTTGGCTGTTTGTACAGTGCCCTGAGGGTGGTAGCCTGCCAAGAACTGCCTTTCTCATTGTTACAATTCCATGGAGCCCAGGTGGTCTAGGGGCATCTAGATCTTCTATTTGGATTATATGCATCTGATAGTTTTAATGAGGCAGCTGGAGAGTGTACAGGGTGGGGCATGCTTGCAGTCTTTAGCAAGGCAGCAGGAAAATGTCTTGACTGAAGGCGCCTGTGGGCTTTAGGGAGTGGGAAGAAGAATGCCCTGATTGCTCAAACTTGCAGGATCTATCTGGGGAGTAGGGGAGTGTTGCAACTACCCACATTCCTTCAGCAAGGCAGCTAGACAGTGCTGTGATCTCTTGGTCCTGTCTATCCTAGCAAGGTAGAGAGAGGTTTCCTATCCAAGCTCACCTGCCTGTGCCAGCAGGGCAGGTGGAGATGCAAAAATGGCATGTGCCAGTGTTTCCAGAGAGAATTTTAATTGTCCCTGCCCTTCCATCAGCTGCTTTAGGACTAGCAAATGAGTCTCCTTCACATATAGTTTAGATGCTTTTTAAACTTCTGGTTTCACATTGGGTCCTGGAGTGAATGAGACCACCACATGAGCCCTTTAAAGGAAAAATCTTAGTTCCCTATAGCCTTGGACATCAACACAGTTGGTTTTCTAAGCCAGACATTTTGGGGGCTCTTTGGTGCAGATCCCAAGGGTTGGGGCTGCCTGATGTGGGGCACAAACCTCTTGCTCCTCAGGGAGATGTATTGGATTGATGAGATTCTTCCCTATTTTGTATCACCATGCCAGTAGTGTTTTTTTAGGGGGGAGAGCATTGTGCTGGCTGGAAAATTACTGTTTGTCTATCGCCCATGGGAATATAACGCTCTAACAATAATCTTTCTGCTTCTGTACTCCCTGCTTGCACAACTGACCTGTGGGTTGACAGTAAAAAGAAAAAATAGACTTGTGTGTTCAAACAGGATGAAGAATAGGGATTTAGGGCTTAAAAACCCTGTACCTCTACAATTTGGAGCTGCTTAATTTGGGGTCTGCGTACCCCTGGCAGACCCAGCTGGCTGACTAAAGAGTGTGTTTCCTATGATTCACTGATTTCTGGTGGTCCGTGTGTCTATCGGGGGCTGGGGGCTACAACAACATGTCTCTGCCTCTTCTACCAATCTCAATGTTCCTTTTATCTTTTTCATGGAGGGGCAATTCATCTAGTTCTCATACCTTTTTCAGAGGGAAATGATCCATATGTAGCTATAAATTTGGTGTGTCCATGGGAGGAGATGAGTTCAAGGTCTTCCTATACCAACATCTTGGGTCTGTTCCAATCCTGGAAATTTTTATTTAATGCCAGAAAATGTAGATTTTATCTTTTTGGTGCTGGATTTTTTTTCTCCCTTAAATTATTTTCAAACTTAAATCTGAGATGCTTTAAATTTACTTGGAAAAAATTTGATTCTTTTGAAGCTTGTTTTTAAGCTTCATTAGATAGGAACAGACCAGCTATTATTCTAGGACTAATTTTTGTCTACTACAGGGGCAATACCCTGCCTGATGCCATGTGAAATAGTTTTTTCAGTCTGACTTGTGGGAATATGAAATGTCTCCTTTCCTATGTGAGCTTCAAGAATTGTCAGGTGGTTCTTTCTCCAGCCTCAGATAGTTTCCTCACATTCATGCACTGTTCAGTACTCAGCTAAAGAGTTGAGGGGACGTCTACAAGTCTTTGTGGTTGTCTTTGTGCAACTCTCTCCTTTCTTGTATTCTGCCCTGAGAACTCTCGCTGTGTTTCCCTCCTTATACTCCCATCTCTGTCGTCTTAATTTAGGGAGGACACTGGATTCCGCCTAAGTTCCCCCTGTCTGTGATTTAGCTTGAAATCTTCCAGGCAGTAAGTCTGGACAATCATACAACTTCACCTTCTTTCTTGTTTTGCTGTACCTGATCTCCATTATGTAAAAAACATTGTTTCTTGTTTTCTCCAGTGTTTTCAGTTGTTTTTGCCAGGAGGATAATTCTATTCCCTGTTACTCCATCTCAGCTAGATGTTTCCTAAGATATTATTTTATTATTTAACGTTTTATTATGAAAACATTTTCTTATAAAATTCTCAAGCAAAACAGACATGTCTACAGAAAAATTAGCATTCCCACCATTTTCCCCACCCTCTATTCTCTTAAAACTCAAGTGCATTCATGCTTTTCAGGGAAAACAGTTTGCAACTGGTATGTTCACTTACAAATAATTTATATTCATTTAAAATATATGCATGCATACATCATATGTATATATAAGTAGCTATATACATATATACAAACATTGCATATGCATAAATATTTTGACAAAGTGAGATATTATTGTTTTATTGTTCTATGTCTTTGATTTATTTTGGTTTATGCCATACAGACCCACCTAATTGTTTTAATTATTTGAATAGAACTCTATAGTATGGATGTTACCATCAAAAATCAATTTATTTTCCAGTTATAGATGACATACAATATTATTTTAGTTTCAGGTGTACAACATATTGATTTTACATTTCTATATATTATGAAATTGATCACTCCAATAAGTCTAGTACCCATCTGATACCAAACTTAGTTATTACAATATTATTGACTATATTCCCTATTCTGTTCTTTACATCCCTGTGACTATTTTTATGACTGGCAATTTTTAAATTTAACTGTCCTTTTAATGATGTACATAAGGATTTTTACCAAATTTTTCTTATTATGAATGTTATAATGGACATTTTTGGATCATATGTGCTGGTCCACATTTATTATCATTTCTATAGAAAAGACTCCTAAAAACATAATGTACATTTTAAAGTTTGATAGAAATTGCCAAAATTTCCTGCAAAATAGTTGTTCTTTGTACACTCCTAACCAACAGTATAAGAGCATTTTCTATTTCTACACCATTTTTTAAATCAACCCTATGTAACAAAATTGCCCCTTTGTTTTAATATATATTTACTTAATGAATGGTGAAGTTGAATACATGTTCTTATCTGTTTGTAGTTATTAATCCGTGAATTGCCTATTCTTATCTACTGTCTTTTTCAATTGAGCTCTTCTTTTTTAGTTACATGAGAACTTTATATTTTCATTTTTCTATTATAGACATTGTGATTATTTTCTCTCAGTCTTTTATGTTTTAACTTTGTATAAGGCATTATTTGCCATATAGAAATAGTGCATGAAAAATTCTGAGGAAGACTAACCCTTTTTTTCCTTTGTTCTCTTTTAAAAATTCTCCCCTATCCATCAGCTGCAGGAGAAAACATTAAACTGATTTACTGGATTTGAGAAAGAGAAAAGCAGCCTCTGACATTAAGGAGCTAGGCCTGGGTGTTGTTCCATACTGGCCTAGCCCTCGTAGCTGGAACTTGGTATTCTCATGTTGAACATACACACTTTCACGGAACATCAGCTTCAAACAAGACCCCTCTGTGACCATGATGGTTCAAGAAATAAAATAATATCACTGCATAATCACATCTGAACATAGATGAAAGACGAACATTGTGCAAGTTACAAAAAAATGACCACATAGTCCCCGTCTCCTGGCTACTATGAATGACTACTGTTTCTTTACCAATTACAGCTTTACCTTTGTTTTAGATTGGTCTCTCAAAAGATAAGACTTATTATGATACCTAGTCATCCTATTACCCCAGTTTCTGACTGCATCCAATTCAGGGTAAAACTCTGTTTCCTTAAAACTCTCCCCAAATCACTATAATGTAAGCTCAAGTTCTATAACAAGTCCTTTCTATTATCTTTCGACTGAGATACCACACAGTTTCCTATGGTGTGTGTTATATCCCACTGCAATGAGTAATAAACACAACTTGTTCAACTATGTGTTTCCTCTTGGTCTATGATTAGAGGACTTTGAAAGAATGGTATGAGAATGTTGTGGTTCATAGTCAAACTGCTTTATTTTTTAAAAGAAAAGATCATTTCCTGTCCAATGAAATCCTTTACTGCTTTACTAAGTCACTGTGTGTGGGAAATATAATTTTTTAAACTTTGAGAGATACTTTGTTCATTAGGGTAAACAGTAAGTACTGGGAGTCAGTGCACTATAGTTGAGAAGTTCACAAACTTCTACATTTGATGTGAGAAGATTTGAATTTGCAACATAACTAGCAGGATGGTTTGGGGGAAATTTCTTAATTTCTCTGAGCTTTGATTTCCTTATCTGTAAATGGAGATAACTCTTACAAGGTTATGAGGATCAAATAATATAAAGAATATGAAGTCTTTTGTAAACTAAGCCTTTTTAAAAAAATAGCGTTACAGCTGGAAGGAAACTGAATGCACATCACTTTTCATCACCTCATTTTATTAATGAGAAACAAAAAACAAAGAGAAGTATCTTAAGTTATAAAGTAACTTTGGGCTTGGTTTAAGATTAGACTCCAGGTCTTGTGACTCCTTGTGTCTAACATAGCATCCTTTCTATTGCATATCTTTTTTCTGTTACTTTTTATTTGCTTCTCTATAACAAAAACCAATGTATCAAATTATTTTTGGTAGATCACATTGTCTTCTAGAGATTAACTCCTCTGAATCCCCCAAACAATTTGCAATATTAAAGGCTTCTGGTATTTATGCGATGATGATTAAGCTACAAAAATGCATTTAAAAGATAATTGCAAACTTTTTATATCCCAGTGATTTTTGTCGGGTTACTCCCATTTTCTTTTCATTTCTTTTCTATTTTCCCTTCCCTTCCACCTTCCCCCTTGCCCCTTCTCCTTTCCCTTCCCCCTTCCCCTTTCCCTTTCCTTCTTTTTAAAACATTGATCTTCTTCATCCAACCAAGTTTCAAGGTCTGTTTGATGGAATTTTCACTTGGTTATAACTGGGTGCTATACAATTCTGTTTGCCCTGCAGTACAGGGTTTAGAAAAAAAAAAACGAATAATAATCTTGGAACCTGAGGAAAGTATTCTCTTCACTGATTTCAAATTGCTGTCTATTTTCTGGTCAGCTCTTTGTTCTGGTTACTTATTCTTTCTAACATGCCTGACTGCACAAATCAGAAAACAGGGATAAAAAGATCTTTTGGAATCTGTATTTTCTATGTTGAAAGCTCAGTAACCATATGGAACACAAAGCTCAGGGCCTTAAGTATGAGCCAGTAGTTTGTTGTTTTGCTTTCTCCCTTAGCATTTTGAGTATGCTTCCTTTTAATCACTGCTGAAATGGAGTCTTTATTACAGAATGAGATTGTGTGTGTGTGTGTGTGTGTGTGTGTGTGTGTGGTGTGTGTGTGTGTGTGTGTGTGTGAGAGAGAGAGAGAGAGAGAGAGAGAGAGAGAGAGAGAGAGAAGTGAGAGAAGTGAACTGGATATAACATTTTATACTACAGGTAAAGAAGGTAATCTAGGCTTTTGTAAATAATGGGGAATTTCTTGTGAACTTTCTATCACCCAGAAATTGATTATATAAACATATTTATTACTCTGCTCTTATCATATTAGAATGTGTCTACTATAGCCTTACCCATAAGGGCTTAGATTATGGGAATTGACTTAAAAGCAGACAAAGAATAAGACAAATGCTCAAATGAGCCTTTTAATTCCTTCCCTCACTCACTGTTCACACATTTTTGAGACCTATTGTGTGCCTGTCTTTGTTCTCAGCACGAGAATGCAGAGTGAATATTACATAGGTCTGCCCTTATGGAGGTATAGCAAAAGTTAACAAAGCAAGACAGCGAGACGGAGAACACCCAAAGCAAGGAGACTTAAGTGCTATCATTTGATAGTGACAGTTCTTTAACTACACTCAGTTTTGTAGGTGAGGCATCTCCCATGCAGTCAGTCCATTTCACAGAGTTTCTTCATTGGTGCACCTCTTTGCCATCCATCGATAGGCTTCATAATATGCAAGCTGAAAATTCACACAGATGCATTTTTAAGGAAGCCATATCTACTTTCCAGGTTCACATATGACATCCCTGAATCAAACATAAATGAGAGATTTGTTTGGCTACTGGTGAGAACTTGGGCATAGGTAACAGAATATTGAGGACATTTTATAATTATTATGATATTTATTTCCCACAAATCTGGCAAAATATGTTACTAAAACACAGAAAATGTAGGATCTTGTGAGCAGAAAAAAATTTACAGAACCCAATAAGTTTTACTGATGAGGAAATTGAACCTCAAGTGGTTAAATTATGTCTCCAAAATCACCAGCTATTAAGCGCTAGAGTTGCAAACAATAACAAGTCATTTAATCCTCCCAATAATCTTTTAATTTAGGCACTGTTCTTATTATTCTTTCAAAAATAAGGTAACCAATATCCAGAAAATACAAGTTACTTGCCTAGGGCCACATGGCTAATAACTATCAGAGCCAGGATTTCACCCTGGAGACTTGAGAGTCCACACTTTTAACCCTCCACTATTCTGCCTCTCCAAGAATAACTGTCACCATTTCCTGACTTTTCTTTATTCAACCTCTCCCCATTTACATCTGCTTTTTTCATTATACTGTGGTGCTAAATACACATATGTACTAATACACACATTCATGCACACACACACACACACACACACACACACCATAAAACATTTTAAACATAGGAATGTGTGTATATATCTATATCATCTATGTCTATATTTTCTTTGCTTCTCGGTGTGTCTGCAGAATCACGATTGATAAATGAATCAGCTCAGAAAGCAAAGAGACTGATTCTTTTTTATCATCAGCCAGAAAAAAGCTTCCTTTAGGCATTCTAAGCAGAAGGCAAGATGAACAGGGTGCTAATTTGCTCTAGCCCCATCAGCCTGCTGTCTTTTGTTGGGGGCCAAAAAAGAAAGAGGTTAGATTGTGCATGACAATATGGTCCACTGGCCTGATTACAAGGCTCCAAGAGCGCTTTGCAGCATGAACATATGGACATTTTACAATATTTACAAGGGGAAATGTACACTGATTGGCATACAGGTTACAAATGGTTTTGTGTTAGAAGCCTCTTCAATTTCTTCCCACAGGTATTATTGCTCATCATCATCTTAGACATAATTTAATAATTTTAAGAAATATTTTACTTAATTATAATCTGAACTATGATTTTTTTCTAGAGGAAAATATAAGAAATAGCATTAGAAAAAATAGTTTAATGGAAAGAACATTGGTCTTGGAGTCAGAAATCGTGGGGTCAAGTCTCATTTCAGCCTTGCACATTAATTACCCCTCCTTTATACCTGGAGAAAATCAGCCCATCAGGCACCCTAGTTTCACTTTAAGTTAAAGTGAATTTCACTTTAAAGTAATGCTTTCAAAACTCAGGTCTCAAATACTGCCTGGAATTTCAACTGTTTCTCTATAACAAGCTCATTTTTCCACTCTCTGAGACCTCATTTTTTATACACTCTCTCTTCGTAAACTGTATACACCACTCATATCCCCGTACTCTCAGTTCTATACCTCACTGAGAAAGCAGAAACCGCAGAGAGGAGCTTACTCCACCTTCTGTCTAAGGGACAGTCCCTTCACAATCGCGGTGAATCCCATATTCTTTCACCTGCCCAAGTGTTTTGCTCTTTCAGGTGCACCCTTTTTCTTTTGCAACATTAGTTTCTCCTTCTCCATTTCTGTTAGCTTACAGATATTACATTCTATCTTCACACTATGTATCTCTCCATTTTTACTCTTAATTTCTCTGCTCTCCTCACTGGCAAAACCATGCAAAGGCTGTTGATTATATTTCTTCTTCCCATTATTCCTGTTTTTCCTTATCCTATAACAGACTTCAGTCTATCCACTCCACTGATTTTGCTTTTGTCAGGGTCACCAGTGACTTCTGTGTGCCTAACTTAACAATCAACCATCAGTCTTTATCTTACATGGCTGGCCACTCCATCTTTGTTTGAACATATTTTCTTGTCTTTCATAACTTCACATTTAAGCTGGTGTTCCTTCTACCTCATTGACTTCTCTTTCTTACTCTCTTTTACCAGCTCCTACTTTATGGGACCCCAAAACCTTGGTCCTAGGTTCTCTACTCTTTTCCTACATTCACTAGGTCCTACATAATTCTTGATTTTCAGGGGTTTTTTTTTATCTCTGCACTATTTTTATTTTCTTCATATATAGCATTTATCAAAACCTGATCAGAAATAATTTGTGGTGGATAAGATTTGAAAGGCAGTTTTTTTAAATCAGATTTTATAGGCCTTAATCATATATTCAGTTTTATGGACTCTAGCTTATAGTTTACAAAGTCTCAAAGATGATTTTTTTCCAGTAGGTTTAATTTGTGAAAACAGGAATAGCATATGGGAGGCAAAATGTATCATTTACAGAGTTGAACATTGTAATGCCTTGATATAAGGTAAGCAGGATCTGAATTAGATACTTAGTGAGAATGGTAATGTAACAAAGTAATGGACAATGAAAGATGCCAAAGAAGACATGACAAGAATTGGCAAATGACTGAATATGAGAGCTGAAGAAACGAGGAGTACCTCCCGTGATTCTTAATACACATGACTTGGAGGATAAGGTGTTAATATTGGTAATGAACTCATTTCTCTTGAGGGACTCACTCCACCATTGAAGCTAAATTTACTCTCATGGCTATACTTAAATTGGCGTGAAGATATATTGATCTGAGTTCTTTTATGAAATGAGCTCTAAAAACTATTCTTGTATTCAGACTCACCGTTTATTCTGTTTTGATCTTTCTACTGTAGCTAAAGATCACTTTGTGCCTTTTCTTTGTTTCCAGCCAAAGGCTATTACAAAAGCAATGAAATTATGACCTAGTTCTATGGGCAGAAAGAGGACAGTCCAGAGGGAAAACTGATTTGGGCCAGCAGATGTTGTTTTAGACATGTAAGGTTTAAGGAAATGTCAAGACTTCCTGGTGGAATTGGCAGTTACAGAGGTGGAGCACAAGCTCAGAGAACACTCTGCATGGTAAATGCAGTCTGGACAGTCATTCACCAGGATGTAATGAGCCTGAGACATAGCTAGGAGCAGTGTTCTAAGGATTGAGCCTTGAGATTACATTTCACAACCAGCAGAGGAAATAAAGCCAATCAAAAAGACACATGAGTTGTAGGCAGGAAGTTAGGTGGGAAAAAAAAGAGAATGAATAGCCAAGGAGACATTTTGCTAAGCTGAGAGGGGTTGACTATGCTGAATTCTAAGGAGAGTTTTCAAAAATAAAGACACAGGATTTTGCAGTGATAAGGCTGACCTTGGAGAGTACACTTTCAGTCTAGTGGTAGGAGTGGGAGTCTTATTGAAAAAGAGATGAGTTGATAATGAGGAAAAGGATGAAGAAAAGAAAGGAGGAATAGCTCTAAGGGGTTGTATTTTCAGGAGAAAGTATTTTTAAAACAGCATTATTAAGTTATTTTTTGTTGTAGGAAAATGGTACACGTTTATTGTAAAGATTAAAAATACAAAAATGTGCAAAGCAGAAAGTAAAAAAAAATCACAGAGCAACAATACAGAAAAATAACCACCATTGTTTTATACACATACTTGCAGACAGTTGTCTATGCATATATTTATGATTTTTTAGTTATCCATGCCTCATATGTATGGTTCAAATCTTAACACCAGACATGAAAAAATAACCTCATTTGTTATGCGTATGGGAAAAAGGGAAATATAGAAATGGCATCAATCACATAATATTACCAATTCATTCTCCCTCTCCATTGGCCATTGATAGATGACTCATGAGTTGAATATCCTTCCCAATGGGATGAATGTTATTGTAGTTAATACAAAGTTAATTTCTCTCTCTGGACCATGCTTGTGTTGTATGGATCCCTGTTACCCACCCTTCTTTTTTTCTGTCTCCGGGTGATCAAGAGGAGTAGCGTTTGGTTTGAGAGAATCATCCTGAGGTCTTGGGTGTGTTCTCAGCTTCTGTCTCCAGGGCTTAAAACACTTAACAGCAGTCTCCCTCACTGTGAAGGTTGGATCATAATTGCATATTCAGAGTAGAATCAGCCTTCCACTGGCTCCTTTCTTTAAGGCTGCTACATCACATGTGAGGGCCTTATATCTTACTGGCTTATTTCCTCCTAAGATCCAGGCAAAGAAGAAGGTGTCTAAAATGATTGATTCAGCTACTTTATCATTCTTAGGGAGACAAGTTTAATAAATCAGAACATTCCTCTGGCAGGGTCCTCTTGATCAAATACTGTGCAATATTTTGATTCATGATATATAAATGACCAAATCATTGTAGCTCTCTGAATACTCACCTTTGACTGTATTAGGCTGAAGAAGAAAGATATCTGTAGAAGAAGAAGCTCCTGTACAGGCTGGAAGCTGTATCACAGTTTTTATTCCAATCCTTGAGTTTAGATAATCACAAACAGAACTTTACAGAATATATTCTATAAATGTGTATGCATAAACTATTCTACATATAGAATCATACTGTATATTATTTTGTAACCTGCTTATTTTCATTTCATTGTATGTCCACATGCCAATAAATATAGATTTACATTATCACTTTAAATGGCAACATAATCTTCCATAATTTATTTCACAAACATTTTGTCGGTGGCTACTTAGGGTATTTCTAAGATTTTACCAGAATGAGTAACATTGGGGAAAATTTCCATGTGAATTAATTTTTTCTCTTGTGCAATTAGTTTGTTGGGCTAATTTCCTGGAATTGTGATTTTTGAGGTCAAACAACTAGCAACATGCTTTGTAGAGTGTGTAAAGAAAGGAATGTTTTTATTATTGTCATAAAAGTAAGTGAATGTAATTTTGTAGAGTGTCATTTAACAGAATGCAGTAAAATGGAAGACTTATTTTATAATTTTCCCCTTTATTTATTTGGGTTTATTCTTTTTAAAATTTTATTTAATTAGTTTCAAGTGTACAGTACATTGGTTAGACATTTATATAGTATATGAAATGATCTCCCTGATTGTTCTTCCTGTCCTCTGGCTCTCCACCTAGCCATTACATTACTGCTGACTTCATTTTCTATGCCATGCTCCTTATCCCTGTGACCATATATCAACTACTAATTTGGAATTATTATAGAATTCTATTTTAAAATATAATACACAGAAAAAGACATAAAACATGTAAAGTTCAGTAAATATTTGTATAGTGAACAACACTGTAATAACTAACTGAGGTCAAAAAACAGATTACTGTCACCCTACACCTGACTATTTGTAGCATTGCTTCTCCCCCAGTGGTAACAATAGCTTTATTATGGTGCCACATGTATGTATGCGCCTCTAAGCAATATAGATCAGGGGTTACCATACGATAGCTCACATGTGGAATCTGACCTGCCACTTTTCTTTTCTTTTTTTTTTTTTTGGTATATAGTTTTATTGAAACATAGCTATGCCTCCTCAATTTTGTACTCTCTGGTGGTTTTTATGTCACAATACCTGATTTGAGTTGTTGAGATAGAGACCTTATGGCTCACAAGATCTAAAATATGTACTATCTTTTCCTTTACAGAAAAGGTTTGTCGATGGCTGATATCGATTAGTTTTGACTGTTCGAACTTTATATAAAGAGAATCATACAGTATATAGCCTTTGTGACTTGCTTTTCTCCCTTTCTTCATTATATTTGTAAAGTTCATCCATGGCAGGACATTGTATTCTAATGCTTAAAAGCTGTTTTATAGTTCACCCTATTATTAACCTCAGAAAACTATATAAACACTGATTTTTTTAATATCAAGTGACTGTAAGGTAAGTGTTAAATCTCTTCTGATCTGAATTAGCATTGCAATGAATAGCAATGTACAATGGATTGAAAATAAGGTATTAAATTTTTGGAAGATAATTGCTGATCATAAAATGTTAACATTTATTTGAAAATGCATTTTTTTTTAGGCTAGGCAACCTTTGGTTGACCTCACAAATTGTAAGGACCTTGTCAGTTTATAATCCCTTATTTTTTTATGCCTGCAGGGCCTGGTATTCCTAGGTGGTCTCCCATCCAAGTACTAACCAGGCCCCACCCTGTTTAGCTTCTGAGATCAGATGGGTTCGGGCTTGTTCAGGGTAGCATGGCTTTAGATGACAATGCATTTTTTTAATGGAATTGTTTCTACCCCTCTCAGTCACTCTTATAAACATATATTATTTTACTAATTGCTAGAATGAGACAGGGTTCATTATCAATTCTGTCTTTATTTTTTGTTTTTATGGATGAAAGTGCCAAAGAGGCTTTTTCTCATAAATAAATATATGATAATAGATGGAGATGTTTTTCTCTTATAGCAATTTCACTTAATTCTTTAAATTCTTTGTGAGGTACATACTCAAAATAATATACTTTATGTATTATACACCAACAGTTACATATTATATATAATTATATGACAACTGCAAATCATTCTTCAATTTTGTTTAAAATAAAGAGTTGGAGATTAGCTGACTTCTGAAAGGATTTGCTACCTAGTCATTAGAGTTGTCCATATTCTCAAGCCTGTTGTCAATATTTCTAATTATGTTCTTGCCTTTGAGGTGGTTTCGTCAACTCTCTCCTCTCTCCTTCCCTCTCCTCCCCTGTCCTTTCCTGTCCTCTCCTTCCCTCCTCTCCCGTCCCCGCCTCACTCCCTTCCTTACCCTTCTCCTCTCCTTTCCTTAAATAAAACACAGATATAGAAAGTACACAAAATGAGTACATGAGAACATTGCCACCCGACATAATATACCCCTACATGTGCCCTGTCCCAATTACCACTCTCTTCTTCCTTCAGAATACAGCTTAACAAAATTGAGACATCTCTCTGTTTATAGGAAGCCACTAAGTGACCATTGGAGAAATTGAGATCAAAGACACGAACTAAGAAGGAATACATGATAAAGTAAGATCTTGAAGAAGGCAGAAGGGAATAGAATCAGATAAATTCTATATTATTAAGAAGTGTTTGTCTTAGAAAGGAGGAGTTTCCCTTTTAGTCAGAGAAGGAAGACTTCGAGTTCATTCAGCTAGCATTTAACAAAGATATATTAAGTCTCTATTAATTGGCAATACTAAAGAAAGCACTAGAGAGAGATTTTTGAAGAGAAAAACAAGCTGTACTTAGGCTCTCCTGTTAGATGATCTTAATCTCAAGAATAAGGAGATAAGGTCATAGGTTCTGAGTGAGAGCTGTTTAAGGAAGGGCAGATTTGGACGTTCAAGGAGTGTGAACAAGATTTCAAAAAGCTGCAGTGAGGAAAGCCCTAAGGAATCAACACATTTTCTTTGCAGGGCTCTGGGAAGAGCCAAGCCTAGCGTTTTGTTTTGAAAGCTAAGCTTGGAATGCTCATATCATACATCACAGTGAATTTATTGATTCCAGTTTAAAAATTACACCTGCCATGGAGTTGTGCCAAAATACACATAGCAAATTAAAGCACAAAAACCAATAAAACACACAAGAGCTGAATGCTGCAAACTCAATTGCTTATTAAAAAAACCATTAGCCTTAAAATGTTAGCTTGTCAGAAAACAATTCTGTTCCACCACCATCAGCTTTGAAGGTCAGCTAATTGGAAATATATAGAATTAAGACAGGCAGAGAATTCAATAAACAGACCCTGCCTTAAAGAAATTTTACTTCAGGCCCTCGCTGGTGGAATTAGAAAGGTGTCATCAGGCACATGCCCACAGATCAGAGCTCTTATTAAGTGAGTAACAATTCTGGTATTTTGAGTTCACCCGTAATAAGTCATCTTTTTAAATATCCTACTTGATATAATATTTTAATATGTCTCTTTTAGAGTGCTAAAAAATACTAGGATACTTGAACACTTTAGAAATGAAAATATCCAAATAAGCTCACCAGTGAGCTTTCTTTCATCTTTTTCTTTTGGCAAGGCAGCTTTTTTTTTCTTTCTGTTCTTTCTTTGTGTTCTCTGAAAATTAATCTTTGTTTTTGATTTTGGATTTGTTAAAGCGGTGTGATTACTGAGGTCTTAATCAACATTCAAACTGACCGAAAACAGTGGAGCCTGCTATTATCTATTGTGCTGAGAGAGAGATGTTTATTTGTAAATGCTCTGGGCTGTCTGAAGACTTGGGAGAAGAGGCCTTTGAAAATGATGTGAATGGCAGAGGGTCGCTTTACATCCTTAAGGCTGAATGAACTGCAGAGGTGACTTGGGGAAAGTTATGAGATCATTGAATAGAACATGAAAAGGAATCTATTTGACTTCAAATGTGATACTTTTTGGTTACCACTAACTGAATCACACAGTTTGAATTGGAAGAGATTTTATAAGTCATTCCATCTGGTGATACACTAACACTACTTTCTGTACTGACACAACCCTGGGATGGTATTTTCACCAATCCATGGGAGACTTAGAAATAAGACAGTGCGGAGAGGTTTTCTATGAAACTAGATTTGTTATTAATCTTGATATGTTATTACTATTCTTTGGTCCTAAAGTAGTCTTTCTTCTATGAGGTGGTGGCTGTACATTGTGAGATTTTTTAAATGTCCATGGTTGACAAAAGAAAACATTGGTGGCTCCCTAATAGATTTTATAAATTGTCCTGAATTATGAAATAACATTCTGGGGCCACTACACTGGCTTTTGAAGGTAGAGAAAGAGACTGAGTATGTTTCCCACCTTGCCATTTACTATTTGGTTACATCAAATTAAGCAGTCTGTATTTCTAAAATTTAGGGCGAGGCTGACAGGAAGCTACACTAGAATTTAGGCAACATACAGTTTGGTGAGTAAGATCTCAGTTTTCCTTCAGCCTTCTCTTCCTCCGTTCTCCTCAGTATCTTTACTTCCCTCACCTCAACATTCTACAATGTCCTTCTGGTCCTTATTTTATCTTCCCCTCAAATAGAACCCAACTTGGGAAAGAATCAGCCTTGAGTCATTTATCCAACTCAGATGCAAGGTGAGCATGAAGTAGAGGTTCTGGGATATATCATCCCTACTTCCAGATTTATTTTCTCGTGTACATCGACCTCTCCCTCTCTACCAGTTCTACATGCATATGGGATCTAAATTCTTACACCACTTTAACAAACTGCAACTTGCCCTGTTCTATATCCCCCTCTAGCTACTCCCTCATTTCTTTTCTCTATTAAACATACTATACCCACTTCCCTTGTTTTTTCCCACTCACTTTTCGGTTCACTGCAGTTTTTCTTTTTTCCTCATTCAACTGGAACTGCTTTTCATCAAAGTCAGCAATAGCATCTGTGCTTCTAAAACTAATGGTCAATTTACCATTTTCATCTTATTCAACTTCCTAGCATCAGTTAATATCCTAGCAGCTCTCTCTTCTTCAAACAGATAAATATACTGATTGCTCCACTTCGGAGCCTTTGCACTGGGTTTTCCTTATTCTTCAGTGCTTGCTCTTTCTGATATCTCCTTTAGATCTCCAATATAATATTTCCTTAGAGAGGTCTTCACTTAATGCCCGATATAAAGTAGTGCTGTCTATTATCCCACTCATCACTAATACCTGTTGTTCTCTTTTGGCACCTCCAAACTTCCTTTGTAGCACCCTGTTAATTATTTGTATCTTTTACTTACTCTCTGTCTGTCTCAGTAGATGAAGCTGTGTGAAGGCATATTCATTACAGTAATATGCTTTACTGTACTTCCAGAACCAACACAATACTTGATGTGTAATAGCCATTTAATAAAGATTTGTTTAATAATTTGATGGATAGATGAATGCTATTAGTCCCACAATCTGTTTAGTAGTCTCAACTTGAAAATATATGCTAAGTCCATTACACTTTATGTCTGTAATCATTCTAGCATCTGTCTCTTCCTTTCAATCCTTCCAGTTCCCTTGCCTAAGTCATTACCTCTTACTTTAACAATTGAATAAAACTCACGACTCATCTTGCCTCCTCTCTTTCCCATCCTATATATTGCAGTTAGGCTTATAATCTTCTTGGACCTCAGACCTTATCATTTTCATATGCAAAAAAAATGGCTCTGCTTTGTTTAGAGAGTTTCTTCTGAACTTTCTATCCTGGCATTTATGGCCCTTGAAGACATGGCTCTAATCTCTCTCACTGTAAGTGATCATGACATACCCTGGATTTACTTCTTTTTCATGTACCTTTCTTGCGGAACTTTTATGACTTGGTGTAGAGTTATTATGCCATTTTAGTAGAATGAGAGCACCTTGAGTTTAGATACATGCTGTTTTCTAATCTCATCACTTAGCACTGTTCTTGATATATAGTAAGGTCTATAAATATTTCTTGTATAAATCATTACATACCCCCCTTCTTGCAGTTCTATGTTCAGGATCAAACAGTATAGAAAAATAAGAAATAATTGATTGCAAACCCATATAATATTTGAACATAACTAAAATTAAAATCCTGGATGCTGTATATATTTTAAGGCAATGGATGGCTTATTAGCTGTGGTAATGTTAAATATTTTACACAACTAATCCCTATGGCTTCCTGAGCCAAAATAGCAAAACTCTTGTCCTCAGAAACTGTCCAACTAAAAGGCCATCCAATTAATCATAAGACCCTTAGCAAAACCTGTTGATGCATGTAGCCTTTTTGCCAGACAGATCTGCAAGATATAAAGAGAATGATAGCCTCAGGCAGCACACTCAGGAGATGAGACTCTAAAATGTGAAAAAGCCCACTCTGAACATTTCCAGCACAGATTGGCTGCCTGCAGGTCCTGATGTTGACCCCAAGCATACTGTTTCAGACCCTTCTCCACTTGCATAGTCCCCTCAGGTGATATTCTTGGTAGTTTAGCAAAGGAATTCAAATGGCCACACACATACTTTTAAATGTTTTAAAAAAATTAACTTTTGAATTTATTAATGCTGCATGAAAACACTGTCATAAAATTAAAGCTAGATTAGTAGGTGGGAATTTACTTTTGTGCGGTATTTTTCTTAATATAGTTCTCAATTCTAGCTGCAAATTAAAGTTACCTGGAGAGCTTTCAAAACTTTAGATGACTAGACTCCACCCCTACGTATTCTAATTGGTCTGCGGAGGATCTCAAGCATGGCATGCTTTTTGAAAGTTCTCCAGTTAAATATAATCTCCTGTCAGTGTTAAGAACCACTGTAACTTATTGAAGATTGATACTGTGCTGTAGGTTATTAAGGAGTAAAATAATTGATATTCAGGGGATTTTGCTTTCATTCTAACATGTAACATGTTTTTTTCTCTCATAAAGCTGTAAAGCTTGAGATGTGAGTACTACACACTCAACACCTACAGTGAATGCCAGTGAAACTCCACACTCACAGAATATCAATTAGTATAATGAGTATTCCATTGGGCACTAGCTGTTCCAGTTACAGTGTTTAAACGGTTAAGAGAGAGTTGGTGTGCCAAGTGTAATCTCTATCAGTTATGGTCTAATCTCTGAGTAAACAAAGTACATGACTGACATTTGAGATACTTTATGCTTTATCCTCGCTTGTCTTCCTATCTTTTATTTTTATCTTATGCCATGCCTGATTCTCTTTACACATTGAATTATGTTATAGTACCTCCAATAATGCACAGGCTTTCGAAGTCTGCGTGCTTTTGCACATACTGTTTCTTCTCTTGGACTCTCTTCCTGTCTGCCTAAAAAATGTTACCATCCTTCTACACTAAGAGCTCTTAATGATGCACATTCTAAGTTAGTAAATAAAATAACATGCATTGTATGTGTGTTATATGTATTGTTAATGGAAGAAATGTCATAGATTTAATTACATCCCCCAAAAAGTTTTTAAGACACCTTTGGGGAAAAAGCTTTTCTCTGTCTGATCTTGGAGTCGGGTTCAAACAAACATCCTGACACCTTACATGAAATAACCAGATGTCAGATAAGGAGAATTTCTTGAGAAGAGCCTTTGGAGGATTTTATATTAGTCTGCTAGGGCTGCCAAAAACAAAATGCTATAGAGTAGGTGCCCTTAAACATTAGAAATTTATTTTCTCACAATTCTGGAGGCTTGAAGTCCAAGATCAAGGTACTGCAAATGTTGTTTCTGGTGAGGACTCCTTATTGGCTTGCAGATGGCTACTTACAGATGGCTGTTCCCTTACATGGCCTTTTCTCTGTATACCTGTGAGAGAGTGAGATAGTGAACTCTCTGATGTCCCTTTTCCTAAGGACACTGATCCTATTGGATCAGGGACCCATCTTTATGACCTCATTTAACCATAATTACCTTTCCGAAGCCTCTATTTCCAAATACAGCCAAACTGGTATTTGGGCTTTAACATATGAATTTTTGGAGGTGTGTACAGTCCTTCTGTACATAACAGATCTCTAGCTCCATTCTATCCTCTCAAGTGACTTCTAGGATGCTGGTTTTCACTGTGGTTGTCGACTATTGCTTTTCATGGATAGCATGAAATTGGAGCAGAAGTGGTGGCAATAAAGTTTATAATGCAACCAAAGCTTACTGTGAGTTACATGATTTAGTTGTTTTTCCTCAATAAATGCTCCCTCAATTGCTATAAGCCTTTCATCAATTTCCATAGTTCTGAAAACATTGATTTGGTAATGTCAGCATTTTGTGGCTTTTATGGAGTTATTTTCAGAAATCATAACTCTGCTGTTTTCACTGACAGTTGCTTATATTAAGTTATTAAAACAGCACCAACATATCACTCCGATACCATTTTCTGTATCAAATTATTTATTGACACAGTGAGGGCTTGACAAGCCACCTCAGATCACGATGGTCTAATAATCATTTATTCCACATGTTACTTATTGGTTTGGGTTATCTTGGATGAACTTGTTGGGCTCACTTATGCCTTGTGATTGGTTTGTTGTTGCCCAACCTAGGATAGCCGCAGCCGTCCTGACAGGCTCTGCTCTATGTCATTCTATATTAGTCCAAATCAGGCATCTTCTCATGGAGATTGTTGTTGATTAGTGTGTGTGTGTGGCGGGGGTGGGGGCGCACTCATGTGCGCATGGGGTGGGGAGAGAGAGAGGAAGAGAAAGAGAAGAAAGAAACGTAAATTCTTTACCAGTTCTCTGCTTATATCAGTTTTTGTCCTACTTCTTTGCCAGGTCCTGTCACATATACAGAATCATTGTGGGAGTGCACTCCCAGAGGGCGTTGATATAAGGAGGGATAAATATCCATTACCAAAATCAATTTATGACAGAAATTTTACTCTGCAAGTTAAAGAATTTCTCCCTTTGTCTTCCAGCTTATGTTATTGCTGTAAAGGCAACTGATAAACTGAATTTCGTTCTTTTGTGTATTAATGTTCCAGTGGTTACTTTTAAGACCTTCTTAACTTATATGTTCTTCAGTTTCAGTAAAATATGTTTAGATGTGGCTTTAATTTTATGTATGCTACTCGAGATTTGGCATTTTGAATATTGAGGATTCATATACTTTATTCTTTATGGAAAACACTGAACTATTATTTTTCAAATAGCTTTATAATGATCTCCACTCTTTTATTTGCTTCTTCTGGAATTACTATTGGATAAATGTTAGAAGTGATCGTTTTGTTCTTCATGTCTTTAACCACTTTTTCCTATTTTCCATCTCTCAGTCGCTCTCTCTGTGAAGCATTCCTTGTCGCTCTATTAGTTTCACATTGCTACTCTAACAGACGAACACAAATATATAGGTTTAAAAACAACACAAATTTACTACTTATAGTTCCGGAGGTTTAAAAGTCCAAAATGGGCCTTACTGGCTCAAAATCAAGGTTTTGGCCAGGGCTGTGTTTCCTTCTTGTGTTCTAAGTAAGAATCAATTTTCTTGCCTTTTCCAGATTCTAGTTGCTGCTTGTGTTCCTTGGCTTATGGCCTGTCTTCAAATCAAGCAATGGCTGGTATTGCATTTCTTACAATGCATATCTCTGACACTTTTCCACAACCAAATATCCCTCTAACTCTGACCTTCTGACTTTCCTTCTACTTTTTGGACCCTTGGGATTATATGGGGCCACCCAGATAAACCACGATAATCTCTATCTTTTAAGTTAAGCTGATCTGAAACCTTCATTCCATTGGAAACCTTAATTCCCTTGTGCCATTTAAGATAACAAATTCACAGGTTCTGGGGCTTCTGGGACATAGACATCTTTGGAAGCCCTTCATTGTGTTTCTACCACAGTCACCAAATCCTGTCCTATTAACTATCTCTTGAATGTGTTTTCCACTCTCTTTTCTCTGTTACCACATTAGTTTTAGACTTTATAATTTATGGCCCATATTAATGCAACGTATTCCAAACTTACTTGTTTCCATACCTCTAATAGCTCTCTCCTCTAGTTAGTCTTCTACATAGTTGCAAAGAATTGACATACTAACACATCTATTATGCATGCCCCTACTTAAAAAACCTTTAGCAGGTCATACAAGACTATTTATAATGCAACATCTGCTAGTCTGCTTCGCCATCCAATCCTCATTACAGACTACAATCATATCAATTTACCTTTCCTTAAATATTCCATGCTCTGGCATACCTCCATTTTTGTATATACTTCTTGAAATGCCTGCCCCTAATTCCTACTAACCTTTTATTTATCTCTTCACATCTTCTCATTTTTCGTCATCCATCTCAAATATCTCTCCTTTCATGTGTTCTTGCCAGGAAATTAGTATCTCATTTGTGATCCTCTAGAATATTGTAGACTCATTTACTCTTATTGAGTTGTAATGATTTACTTCCACTGACATAGTAACCTCCCAAAGAAGAGAGCAAATCTTACTTATGTTTTCTCCCTGAACAATTATTGTGGAATTTTTATTGAGTACATATTGTATACTGGGTAGTGCACTGGGTCCTTTTGCATAGAATTTCTCTTTGATCCCCTGCATCCCTTGGAGGTAGGTATTAAAGCACAAAGAAATGTGGGATTTTGAGAAATTAAGTGACTTGTTCAGTCTCATACAACTAGAAGTGTTGGAGCTGAGATTTAAACCAATGTCTCTGTGACTGCTAGGCCAAGTTGTTTCAATCTAAGTTGGGAAAACTTTTATGGTCTTAGTGTAGGGTGAGACATTCTTCATGGAAAGCCTGAGGGATAATTATGCCTTCAGTGTGATTCTCAGTCTCAGAAATTTAACAACTATGCCTCGGTTGGTGCTGGGCCTTTGCCTGAAACTTTAGAATGACCAAAGCCACTCCATGAAAATTGAGAGTATTTAATACCACCTTTCATCTCTCAGGTCATATCTACTAATCAGCATTGCATTTACTTCAGGTCTTAGTTATTTATCATTTCCAAATATCTATTGAGAATATATACATCAGAGACTATGCAAGGTATTAGGAAAACATGATGAGCAGGACAGAACTGGTCTGTGTTGTCTTAAGCTTCATGGGAGATATGGATGAGTATATTGCCAATAATGATGTAGTATGAGCAGTGTTATGATAAAGAAGTATAGGGCGCTGTGTGTGTACATCATAATTAAACTGAAAAATAAAGACAGAAAAATATCTTGCAAGCAGCGAGAGAGAAATAACACAATTACCTATAGAGGAACACCAGTGAATTTCTTATTTGAAATTATGGAAGCCAGAAGAGTACAACATTTTTCAATTGCGAGATAGAAAGAACTTTCACCTACAAATTCTATAGTGGAGGAACTATCTTTAGGACAAAGGGGGAAAGTGGACATTCACAGAAAAGAAAAACTAGAAAAATATGTTCTAGCAGAACCAACCTTAAAGAATGGCTAAAGGAAATTATTTAAATTGAAAGAAAATGATAAAATAAGGAATCACCTAGGATCAGGAAGGAAAGAACAAGAGAAAAAGTAGAAATATGGATAAATACAATAGACTTTCCTTCTCCTCATAAGTTTTTTGATCTAATGTGATGATCAAAGCAAAAATTATAACACCATTTAGTACTCATGATGATAATATTTATGGAATATTAGTCAGTCCTAAGATGAAATACTGCCATTTGTGACAACATGGATGGATCATGCTAAGTAAAATAAGTCAGACGGAAAAGGTTGAGAACCATATGATTTAATTCATATATGCGATATAATACTGAAAGCAAGAAGCAACCAGACAAACAAATAGAAACTCATGGACATGGACAACAGTTTAGTGGTTACCAAAAGGAATATGGGGAGGGAGGAGAGGAGGTTGATAAGGATAACGGGGCTCAAATATAAGGTGATGGAAGGAAATTTAACTTTGTGGTGAACACACAATGCAATATATGTATATGTATTATTGAACTGTACATTTGAAATCTATATAATTTATTAACCAATGTCACCCCAATAAATTTACTAAAAAAGTATGAAGGGTAAAGGAATCTGAACAGAAATAAGGTTTCTACATTTTACTCGAAGTGGTAAAAGGTTGATACCTAGTAGTCTGTGACAAGTCACATATGAATACTGTATTACCAGAGCAACCACTAATATAACTATACAAAGTCATAAATTCCAACATACTATAAATAAATCATATTGAAATCCTAGAAAATGGTTAAATAGTCCACAAATAAAGACAAAAAAAAACCCCAGAAAACAAGAGAAAGGAAACAAATGGAAAACAAATAATAACATGACAAACTTGTCTAAGGTTATAAAAAATTATCTTAAAAATAAATAGTTTAAATACAGTAAAAGGAGAGATTGATAGAGTAGATAAAAAATACAATCTGGATACATTCTGTCACAAAAATCTCAATTCAAAATTAGCAACATGCATAGAGTGAAAAAAAAGAATGAAAGATATACTATTTAATCATGAATTAAAGAAAGCAGGGGTGGCTATAGTAATAACAGATATAAAGTAGACTTCAGAGCAAATAAAATTCCAGAGAGAGTGGGACATTGCATGGTGATAAAATGTCCAATTCACAAGGAGGACATATGTCCTAAATGTGTACACACCAGAGAGCTTCAAAGTACACAAACTAAAAAATTATAGATTGAAAAGAGAAATGGAGAAATTTACAATTAAGTTGGAAACTTCAATATATTTTCTTAGCAATTGTGTAGAACTAGTGGACAAAAAATCAATAAGGATATAGCTGATCTGAACATTATTAACTAAAAAGACCTAATAGAAAAAATAGAGAACACTCTACCTAACACCAACAGAATATGCATGTCTTTTTCAAGTGCCCATGGAACGTTCTCCAAGGTAGACCATATCCTGGGCCATAAAATAAACCTCAATGGGGCAAAAGTCATTGAAATCATACAGAATATGTTCTCTGGCTGTAATGGAATCAAACTAAGAGTCACTAACAAAAAGGCCACTAAAGTTAGAAATTAAATGACACACTTCTTAAAGAGTACATGGTCAGTAAGTAAGTCTTAAAATAAATGTAAAAAAATCTAGAGCTGAATGAAAATGAAAATATAATTAAATATAACCGATATGCTGCTAAATCAGTGCTGACAAGGAAGTGTATAAAACTAAATGCTTATATTACAAATGAGAAAGTGTCTCATTTTAGCAATTTAAGTTCTTAATCCAAGAAAACTAGGAAATAAAGAACAAACTAAACTCAAACTTAGTAGAAGGAAGGAAATAAACAAATGTAAGAACATAAGTCAGTGAAATCAAAGACAGGAAAACAATAGATAGAATTAGTAAAACAAAATCATGAGTCTTCCAAAACAAATCCAGTAAACTTTCAAGACTGACAAAGCTACAAAAGATACACATTAACAACATCAAGAATGAAATGGGATTATCAGTATGCATCCTATTAGCCACTGAAAGGGATATTATGAACAAATATACTAATAAATTTGATTAAGAAGATGTGAGTCAATTCATTGCAAATCCAAACTATAAAAATTAAATCAAGGTAAAATAAACAATGAGAATAGTGTTATTACCATTAAAATATTTGAATTCATAATATAAACACTTCAAAAAAAGTAATCAGGCATAAACAGTTTCAGTGGAAAAATTCTACTTAATCATTTGAAGAAGAATTAACGCCAATTTTATACAATTTCTTCCAGAAAGTAGAAAAGAAGGGAACACTTCTCAAGTCATTTAATGAGATAATTTATTACCCTTATACTAATGACATGCAAAGGCATTAAAAAAGTAATATCACAGACCTATGTCACTCATAAACCTAGGCAAATATTCTAAAAGATTCACAAATAGAATTCAGCAATATATAAAAAGGATTATACTCTATGATCAAATGGGATTCATTCCAGCTATGTAAGGTTGGTGCCAAATTTTAAAAATCAATGTAATCCAAAAAATGGTCATACAGGTGAGTGATGTCCACAGATTTCTCCCCTTGAAACAACAATAAGCTGAACATCTAAAACAACAAGAAAACACCCAAACTGCATATCAGCTCATCTGAGCATGGGATCTGTGCATAAGAGCTACCACAGGTCAGAGTCCCAAGTGTCAGGTGGTGGACTGGGAGAAATAAAGAAGCTCCCTCTTGCAGCTGCAGGAGATACCTGTAGGAGGAGGGGGAGGGTAGAAGGAGCGGCGATTTTCCTGAACAGCTCTACCTGGGAGAGTTTCTGAGTTTCCCTGCTGACAGTAGCAGGACCCAGTCATCAGGGAAGAAAGCAGAGAAGTGGTCAGCAGAGAAACAATAGTTGATTTGTAACCACCGTGGTTGCAAACAAAGACTGAGCTGCAGCCTCCCAACACTCAACCTAGAGGGCCCCTTCCCTCATACCCTCTGAGACCAAACACCATGGAGCACCAGGGGAATCTAAGCAAAATCTATTGAAACTGTTGCGAATACTGGCAGGAACTGAGACTGAGGGTAGTGAGAGTGATTAAACATCTATAAGGAAAAAAGAGACATAAAGACTTTAGATACAGCAGCAATCCGAGAGGCTTAGATGCCACCTACTGGAACAAAAGAAAAACACCTTCTTTGCAACAAGCTAGGGACCATTACATAATAAATCTTCTTTATGGAAAAAAAAAAAAAACAAACAAACAAACCAGAATACACTTCCATTAATGCCCAGGCGGAGAAATAGTCCATTAAAAACCATGAACAACCAAGGCAACAAGACATCTCAGAGAAAAATCTCCAGAAATTAAGCATATAGACAGAGAATTATTCAACTTAAATGACAGAGAATTCAGGATGGTACATCTGAAAAACTCAATGAGATCTGAAACAAATCATATCAAAAATTTTAGGAATTTAAAAAACAACTAGATGAGCAGAATAAGTTCTTTAGTAAGGAGACTGAAACCCTCAAAAGAACTGAATAGACCTTCTGGAGATAACACACTGCAAGAGTTGAAAAATGAAATATTGAATTTGAGAAATAGAGACAACCAAAGAGGAAAGAATCAGTGATATCAAAGACAGAAATCTAGAAATAGAAGGAAGAGAGAGAAACTGAAGAATAAAAATACTGAAAGAGAAATACAGAGCTAGCTGATAATCAAGAGAGGAAACATAAGAATAAAGGGCATTATCAAAGGGGAGAAAAAAAGAGCAGGGAATAGAAAGCATTTTCACACAAGTAGTTGATGAGAATTTCCCAAATCTAAGGAATGAGCTGGAGCTCGGAATCAAGAAGTCAACTGAATACCCAATTATCTCACCCCCAAAACGCCTTCCCCAAGAAATGGTTTATAAACTATCCAAACTCAACTGCAAAGACAGAATCTCAGGGTAGCCAAGGAAAAAAAGATGGTAACCTATAAAGGAAAACCCATTAGATTATGGTTGGACTTCTCAGCACAAACCTTACAAGCTAGAAAGAGTGGAACCAAATATTCAAACTATTAAATGAAAGGAATAACGTATCTAGCTAAGCTATCCTTTAGATATGAAGAGAAATGAAGACATTTCCAGATATACAAAAATTGAGGGACAAAAAAAATACATAATTAGGAGTAAGATGGACTAGCAGGGCATCTAGAAGCAGAGAGTGCCACCCTTACTAGGAACAGGGCATTGTAAGCTTAAACAATAAGAAGAGAATTGCTTAGCAAAATAGTAATGAATATTCACCATACATAGGGACAAACTGAGATAACAATGACTGAAAGGGGGAGAGTTAAAGATCCAAATTCACAAATTTCACAAAGGGGAATGGAGATAAGGCACATGCAGAGAAAGGGACGACTGTATATATATCTATATATATCTATATATAGATCTATCTATCTATCTATATCTATCTATATATATATATATACTGTGTTATAAACTATCCTTTATTATAACTATCCTTTACATATTCATAATGGTAACCACATGCCAAAGATTCAGAACCAAAGTATATAAATAAAACAAGGACGAGAGGGAAAACCCACAAAAGCCAACCAAAATAAAGAAAACAGAAACACAAGGACAAGGAAGCAATGGAAACACCGAGCTACCAGAAAACAAAACATAAAATGGCTATAAGAAGACTTCACATTTCAATAATCACCCTAAATGTAAATGGACTGAATCACCATAAAAAGGCACAGAGTTGCAATTGGATCAAAAAACAAAAATCAACCATATGCTGCCTCCAGAGACACATCTCATTCCAAAGACAAATTTAGACTCAATGTAAAGGGTGGAAAAGTGATATTTCAAGCAAATGGCATTCAGAGAAAAAGGGAAGTAGCGGTACTAATATCAGATGAAATAGACTTCGAAATAAAAAATCTAAAGAAAGATACTGAGGGACACTTAATAATGATAAGGGAATCATGCACCAAGAAGACAAGACTTACTGATATCTATGCTCCAATCAGGAGCCCAAAATATATAAAGCAATTACTAACAGAAGTAAAGAGAGAAACAGACCAAAACACTATTGTAGTAGGGGACCTAAATACCCCACCATTGGATATGGACAGATCATCCAAACAAAATCAATAAAGAAATAACATCCTTAAGTGATACATTAGAGAAACTGGACATAATTGACATTTACAGAGCCTTCCTTCTCAAAACAGCTGCGTATACATTCTTCTCTAGTGCACATGGAACATTCTCAAGAACAGACCACATAGTGGGACACAGAGATAGCCTCGACAAATATAAGAAGGTTGAAACCATACCAACATATTGTCTGATCATAATGCTTTGAAACTAGAGACCAGCTTTAAAAAGAATTGGAGTGAATCATAAATACATGGAGATTAAATAACATACTACTGAAGAATAACTGGATCAGAGAAGAAATAAAGAAGATCAGAGAGAATCAGAAATACATAAACGAATGATAATGATAGTACAACATATCAAAAATTTGGGGACATGGCAAAAGCGGTCATAAGAGGAAGTTCATATCATTACAGGCCTGACTCCAAAAACAATAATGAGCCCAAATAAACAACCTGATGCTTCATCTTAAAAAACTAAAGAAAGAACAAATGAAGCCTAAAGTCAGCAGAAGGAAGAAATAATCAAAATTAGAAAATAAATGAAATTGAAAACAAAAAAAACAATAGAAAATAAATGCAACAAAGAGCTGGTTCTTTGAGAAGGTTAATAAAATTGACAAACCCCTGGCTAGACTCACTAAAAAAAAGAGAAAGGACACAAATAAACAAATCAGGGATGAAAGAGGGGAAATTATGACAGACACTGCAGAAATACAAAGGATCATACAAGAATACTATGAAAAAGTATATAACACCAAATTTAATAACCTAGAAGAAATGGACCAGTACTTAGAAAAATACAACCTTCTAGACTGAATCAAGAAGAACTGGAAAATCTAAATAGATGATCAGCAGTATGGAAATTGAAACAATCATAAAAACCTACCAAAAAGTAAAAGTCCAGGACCAGATGGCTTCACCAGTGAATTTACCAAACATTCAAAGAAGATTTAATACCTATTCTCCTCAAACTCTCCAAAAAATCAGAGAGGAGGCAATACTTCCCAACTCATTTTATGAGGCCAATATTACCTTGATACCAAAACCTGGTAAAGATAACACAAAAAAAAAACTATAGACCAATATCTATCATGAACACAGATGCAAAAATCCTAATAATATATATGATACTAGCGACCAAATACGAACATATTAAAAGAATTATACACCACGATCAAGTGGGCTTCATCCCAGTTCAATGTATGCAAATCAATTAATGTGATACACCACATAAATTATAAATATGAATCATATGATCATATCAATAGATGCAGAAAAAGCCTTCGAAAAGATACAGCACCAATTTATGATCAAACACTTCACAAAATCAGTATAGAAAGAAATTATCTTAATATAATAAAGGCTATATTTGACAAGCCCTCAACCAACATTATGATTAATGGTGAAAAACTAAATCCTTTCCTCTAAGATCAGGAACAAGGCAAGGCTGTCCACTATTGCCACTGTTATTCAGTATAACACTGGAGGTCCTAGTGAGTGCAATCAGGCAAGAAAATATATAAACGGCAACCAAATTGGAAACAAAGAAGTCAAACTGTCACTATTTGCGGATGACAGGATTCCTCTAGATAGAAAACCCTAAGGACTCCATAAGAACACTACTAAAAGCAATAAGCAAATACAGAAGGTTTCTGGATACAAATAAACATTTAAAAATACATAGCATTCCTATACAGTAATAACGAAGTGTCAGAAAAGAAGTGAAAAAAATAATTCTGTTGCAATTGCAACAAAAAGAATAAAATACCTAGGAATAAATCTAACGAAACACATGAAAGACCTATATAATGAAAACTATAAGATCCCATTAAAAGAAATTGAAGAAGACACAAAGAAATGGAAAGATACTCTGTGTTCTTGGATTGGAAGAATGAACATAGTTAAAATGACCTTAGTACCTAAAGCATTATACAGGTTTAATGCAATCCCCATCAAATGCCATCCTGAGAAAAAAAGAATGAGGCTGAGGCATCACTCTGTCTGATTTCAAATTATACTACAAAATGATAGTGATCAAAATGGCATGGTATTGGCAGAAAAATAGACACAGGGATCAGTGGAACAGAATCGAGAGCCCAGAAGTAAACCCATAATTTATATGGGCAAATAATTTCCGACAAAAAAGCCAAAAACATACAGTGGAGAAAGGAAAGCTCTTCAATAAATGGTGCTGGGAAAATTGGAAGGCCACCTGTGAAAGAATGAAACTAGACTGTTGTCTCTCACCACACACTAAAATGAACTCAAAATGGATAAGGACCTGAATGTAAGACTAGAATCAATAAAATGCATGGAAGAAAACGTAGAACTAAACTCAAGGACCTTGAAGAGGATTTATGAATTTGACGTCAAAGCAAGGGAAGTAAAAAGAAAAATGAATGAATGGGACTGCATCACACTAAAAAGCTTCTGGTCAACAAAAGAAACTATAAACAAGGTAAAGAGACAACCATCTGAATGGAAAAATATATTTGCAAGGAACGCCTCTGATAAGGGCCTAATATCCAAAATATACAAAAGAACTCATGTGACTCAATAACAACAAAAAAACAACGATCCAATCAAAAATTAGGCAGAGGACCTGAACAGACATTTCTCCCTAGAGGACAACAAAATGGCTGTTATATGAAAGGATGCTCAACATCGCTAGGTATTAGGGAAATGCAAATGAAAACCACAATGAGATACCATCTCACAGCTGTTAGAATAGCTATATCAACAAGAGAAGTAATAACAAATGTTGGAGATGATGCAGAGAAATAGGAACCTTCATACCTGCTGGTGGGACTGCAAATTGCTACAGCCACTATGGAAAACAGTATGGAGGTTCCTCAAAACACTAAGAATTGATCTACCATATGATCCAACAATCCCTCTATTTGTTAGTATTATTTTTAAGTTTAAGAGACCTTTGTATATTCAAAATACAAGCTATTTACCATCTTCACCATCCATACATTTACTATCATCTATCACCATCACCATCACCATCATTGTTATCTATCTATTATCTGTTTATCTCTATCTATCTATATCTATCTATCTATATATCAATCATCTATCTATCTATCTATCTATCTATCTATCTATCACTGCATCATCTATGTAATCTGTATTTTTTGATAAATCTTTCAGTTCATGTTTTAATCTCTATATTTTATTATTTTTTGGTAAACTGAAATGTATCATTTTTTTTCATTCATAGTTAGTGTTTTCTTGTCCTCACTGAGAATAGTTGCTTATGTTTTCTATCAGCCTGTTAATTATTTAGTTGCAGTCTCTGATCAATATTTTTTTAATCAAAAAGTTTCAAGTGTAGAAATCAACAATACATCATATGCATATTCCATTGTGTGTTAACCACCCAAAGCTAAATTTCCTTTCATCATTAAATATTTAACCCACTTTACTTCTATCCACCTCCACCTTCTCCCCTTCCATCTGGTAACCACTAAGCTGTTGTCTGTGCTATGAGTCTGCTTGTCTGTCATGTTTGTTTTTTGTTTTCAGTTTTATATCCCACATATGAGTGAAATCATATGGTTTTTGACATTTTTCATCTGATATATCTCACTTAGCATGATTAATCTGAAGATCCATCCATGTTGCAAATGCAGCATTTCATCTTTTCTTATGGCTGAGTAACATTCCAGTTGTGTGTGTTGTGTGTGTGTGTGTGTGTGTGTTGTGTTGGTGTGTTGTGTTGTGTGTTGTGTGTGTGTATCTCACATCTTCTTTATCCAATCATCTATCAAAGGGCACTTTAGTTGCTTTCATGTCCTGGCCACCATGAATAATGCCTCTATGAACATTGGGGTGCATATGTCTTTGTGGATAAATGTTTTAAAGTTTTTTGGGTAAATACCCAGGAAAGGGATTGCTGGGTCATATGGTAATTCAATTCTTAGTTTTTTTTTTTTTTTGAGGAACCTCCATACTGTTTTCCATAGTGGTTGTACTAATTTACATTCCCACCAGCAGTGTATGAGGGTTCCTCTTTTCCTACAACCTCATCAGCACTTATTACTGTCCTGTCAATAAGAGCCATTCTTACAGGTGTGAGGTGATATCTCATTGTGATTTTGATTGGTATTTACCTAATGGCTAGCGATGTTGAACATCTTTTCATATGTCTCTTGGCCATTTGTATGTCACTTTGGGAGAAGTGTCTGTTCAGGTTTTTCTGCCAATTTTTATTTTATTTTTTTCAGGTGAGCAATCTTTGGTTGACTCACAGATTGCAAGGACCTGGTCAGCTTACGATCCCTTATTTTTTATTTTTTATGCCTACAGCACCTGGTCTTACTAAGGGTCTCCCATCTAAGTACTAACCAGGACCGACCCTGCTTAGCTTCCGAGATTAGATGAGATCAGGCTTGTTCAGGGTAGCATGGCCATAGACGGTCTTCTGCCAATTTTAAAAATTAGACTGTTTGTTTTTTATTATGAGTTGTATGAATTCTTAATATTTTTGGATATTAGGTCCTTACTCTAGGCATTGTTTGCAAGTATATTCTCCCATTCGGATGGTTGTCTCTTTACCTTGTTGATGGTTTCTTTTGCTGTGCAGAAACTTTTTAGATTGATGTAGTCCCATTCATTTATTTTAGCTTTTACTTCCCTTGCCTTTTAGGTCAAATTCATAAAATTCTCTCTATTCTCAAGGTCCATGACTTGGTACCTATGTTTTCTTCTGTGTAATTAATGATTTCAGGTCCTATAATTAGGTCCAAATCCATTTTGAGTTAATTTTGGTGTGTGGTAATAGACAACTATCTAGTTTTATTATTTTGTATGTGGCTTTTCTATTTTCCTAACATCATCAATTTACTGAGGAGACTTTCCTTTCTCCATTGTATATTTTTGGCTCTGTTGTCAAAAATTATTTGCCTATATATACAGGGGTTTATTTATGGACTCTCAATACTGTTTAATTGGTCTGTGTGTCTACTTTTCTGCCAATACCATGCTGTTTTCATTATTGTTCCTTTGTAGTATAATCTGAAGTCAGGCACAGTGATACCTCCCACTTTTTCTCAGGATGACTTTGGAAATTCAGGATCTTTGTGATTGCATACAAATCTGATGATTTTCTTTTTCTATTTAAAAAATGCCAGTGGCATTTTGATGGGGATTATATTAAATATGTATAATGCTTAGGTAATAAGGTCGTTTTAACTGTGTTGATTCTTCTAAGAACATGGAACATCTTTCCATTTCTTTGTGTCATATTAAAATTATTTTAATAATGTCTTATAGTTTTCAGTGTATGGGTCTTTCACATGTTTCATTAGGTTTATTTTTAGGTATTTTATTTTTGTTGCAACTGTAAAAAGTAATTTTTTTTCATTTTTTTCTAAATGTTCATTTATTAGTCTATGGCCATGCCACCCTGAACAAGCCTGATCCCATCTGATATCAGAAGCTAAGCAGGGTGGGGCCTGGTTAGTATTTGGATGGGAGACCACCTAGGAAGACCAGGTGTCGTAGGTGTAAAAGAATAAAAAATAAGGGATTGTAAGTTGACAAGGTCCTTGCAATCTATGAGGTCAACCAGGGTTGCCTTGCCTAATAAAAAAATGAAAATAAATGTTCATTATTTTTAGTATAGGAATGCTAAGATTTTTGTATATTGATTTTGTATCCTAAAACTTTACTGTATTTATTTATTATTTCTAATATTTTTTTTAGTGGAGTGTCGGTTTTTCTGTATAGGGAATCATGTAATCTGCAAAAAATGACAATTTGACCTCTTCATTCCCCACTTGATTGCCTTTTATTTCTTTCTCTTGCCCGATTGCTCTAGCTAGGACTTCCAATACTATATTGAATAATAGTGCCAATAGTAGACAGCCTTGTCTTGCTCCTCATCTTAGAAGATTTTTAGTGTTTCACCATTAAGTATGATGTTAGCTGAAGGTTTGTTGTATATGGCCTTTATTATGTTGAGGTACTTTCCTTCTATGCTCATTTTATTAAGTATTTTTTAATTAAATATTTTAATTATAAATGGATGCTGTATTTTATCAAATGCTCTTTCTGCATCTATTAATATGTTGAACCATCCCTGTGTCCCTAGGGTGAAGCCACTTGATCATAGTGTATAATATTTTTAATGTGTTGTTCTTTTCATTTTGCTAGTATTTTGTTAAGGAGTTTTGCATCTGTGTTCATAAAAGATATTGGTCTATCTTTCTTTTTTTTGCGTATTATCCTTACCAGGTTTTGGTATCAAGGTAATGCTGACCTCATAAAGTGAGTTTAGAAGTATTGACTCTTCTTCCACTTTTTGGTAGAGTTTGAGAAGAACAGGTATTAAATCTTTGAATGTTTGGTAGAATTCACTGATGAAGCCATCTGGTCTTGAACTTTTACTTCGGGAGGTTTTTGATGATTGTTTCAGTTACCGTACTGCTGATCAGTCTATTTAGATTTTCCAGTTCTCCATGATTCAGTCTAGGTGGTTTATATTTCTAAGAACTTGTCTATTTCCTCTAGGTTATTAAATTTGGTATCATATATAATTTTTCATAGTATTCTTGTATGATCCTTTGTATATCAGTGGCTTCCATTGTAACTTCTTTCATTTCTAATTTTATTTGTGTCCTTTCTCTTTTTCCTTTATTGAGTCTAGCCAGGAGTTTATCAATTTATTAACCTTCTCAAAGAGCTAGTTTTTTGTTGCATTAATTTTTTCCAATATTTTTTTGTTCTCAATGTTATTTAATACTGCTCTAATTTTTATTATTTCCTTCTTTCTGCTGACTTTGGGCTTATCTGTTCTTCTCACTAGTTTTTTTTTTTTTTAAGATGTAATGTTAGGTTGTTTATTTGGGCTCATTTTTGTTTCTTGAGATAGGCCTGTAATGTTATGAACTTTCCTTTTATTACTGCTTCTTCTGTGTCCCCCCAAAATTGAATATGTTGTACTTTCTTTCTCATTTGTTTCTATGTATCTCTTGTTCTTTCCTTGTATTTCTTCTTTGACCTGGTCGATCTTTACTAGCATGTTGTTTAATCTTCACATATTTGTGATTCTTCCTGCTTTCTTTTTGCAGTTGATCTTCACTTTCAAAGCATTATGGTCAGAAAATATGTTTGGTATGATTTCAATCTTCTTAAAATTGTCGATGCTTGCTTTGTGATCCAACATATTCTATCCTTGAGAATGTTCCATGTGCACTAGAAAAGAATGTATAATCTGATGTTCGAGAATGACAGACTCAATACATGCATCATGTCCAGTTGGTCTAATGTGTCATTTAAGAATTTTCTGTTTGGATGATGTATCCATAGCCAACTGTGGGTATTTAGATCCTCTACTGTGACTGTATTTTTGTCAGTTTCTCCATTTAGTTCTTTTAGTAGTTGCTTCATATATGTTAGTGCTCCCTGATTGGGAAAGAAATCTTAATAATTGTTATGTCTTCTTGGTGTATGGTCCCTTTTATCATCATGAAGTGTCCATCATTGTCTCTCATTACCTTTTTTGTCTTTAAGTTTATTCCTTCAAATATAAATATGGCTACACCTGCCTTTCTCTGGATGCTATTTGGTTGGAGTATCGTCTTCCACTTATCCCCATTGAGTCTATATTTGTCCTTGCAGTTGAGGTATGTCTCTTGAAGGCAGCATATAATTGGGTTTCGTTTTTTGATTTAATCTGCTACAATTTGCTTTTTTATTGATGAATTCAGTATGTTTATATTTAGCACCTTAGGGTGAAAATGTATTTCTCCTTCATAGTTAAAAGACAACTTTACTGGATATATTATTCTTGGCTGGTAATTTCTATTTCACTAGTTTGAATACTTGGTTCCACTCTCTCCCAGCTTGTAAGGTTTGCACTGAAAAGTCTGATGATAATCTAATAGGTTTTCCTTTATAAGTTACCATTTTCTCTTCCCTGGCTGCCTTGAGGTTTCCTTCTTTGTCATTTGTTTTTGACCATTTTAATATAATGTGTCTTGGAGGATGCCTTTTTGGATTGAGATCATTAGGTGTTTTGTTTGCTTCTTGGATCCATGGTTCCAGATCCTCCATCGGTTTGGGAAATTCTTGTCAACTATTTCTTTGAATATGCTCTCTGTTGCCTTCTTTTTCTCTCCTTCTTTGGTATAATTATTAATCTTATATCACTTTTTCTGATAGTTTCAGATAGTTCTTGTAGAGTTCTTTCATTTTTTTCACTCTCAAGTCTCTCCCTTCTTCCATCTACATCATTTTCAGGCTTCTATCTTCAATATTACTAATTCTTTACTCCATATGGTCAGCTCTATTTCCTAAGCTTGCTATTTCATTATTCATCTATTTTAATGAGTTCTTTCTGATCCATTTTGAATTACTTTTTGGATATGGTATGAGATGAAGGTCAACATTTACTTTTTTCACATACTTACTTAGTTCTTCCAGCACCCTTTATTGAAATGACTTCATACTTTCTATTTAATTGTACGGATACCTTTTCTTGCATTTTAATAGATTATCTGAATATAGTTGTGTTCCATTGATTTGTCCATCTTTTTGAAAGCAGTATACTGTCATTTTTACTGCAGGTTTGTATTAAGTTTTAAGACCATACAGTGTGAGTTCTCTAATTTTGTACTTCTTTGTAAAGGTTATTTTGGCTATTTTAGGACCTTTGCATTTTGATACACATTTTATATTCAGCTTCTCATTTTCTATTTTAAAAAGCCTAATGTTTGATTGAGATTGTGTTGAATCTATATATTAAGTTTGAGAGAACAGACATTTTAACAATATTAAGGCATACTTCATGTACATAGTATATCTCCCCATTTATTTAGTTTTCCTTAATTTCTCTCAATAATGCTTTTTTTTAAATTGGCTCAACTTGAGTCAAGAGTTTAGACTTTAAAATTTTTTCAGTCTTTATTGATATAATTGACAAATAAAAATTGAGTATATTTAAGGTGTACAGTGTGATGATTTAATATGCATGTCCATTGTGAAATGATTACCACAATTGGATTAATTGACATATTTACCATCTCACATAGTCACATATTTGGAGGGGGCAAAAAATTTAGGATTTGATCTTTTAGAAGATTTCAAGTATATAATACAGTATTATTAACTATAGTCACCTTGCTGTGATCTCCAAAAATTATTCATCTTATAACTGAAAGTTTGTACCCTTTGAACAGCATTACCTCTTTTACCTCCCCAATCCCAGCCCCTGGTAACCAACTTTTTACTCTTTGATTCAATCTATGAGTTCAGTTTATTTTTATTTCATATATAGGTTTTAGTCTTTCTGTGTCTGGCTAATTTCACTTAGCATAATGTTTTCTAGGTTTATCAGTGTGATTGCAAATAGTAGAATTTCCTTTTTATGACTAAAAGTATATGTATAATTATAATTTATATAAGTATATAGTTATTAATATGGTTTTAAAATATAATTTTAATATATACATATATGTAAAATTTTCATTTATCTGTTAAAGGACATGCATGTTGTTTCCAAAGCTTGGCTATTGCAAATAATGCTGAAATGAGTATGGGGATGTAGATATTACTTTGAGAAATTGATTTCATTTCTTTTGGATATATGCTCACAAGTGGAATTGCAAGATTGGTAGTTTTATTTTTAACTTTTTGAGGAACTTCCATAATGTTTGCCTTACTGGCTATACCAATTTACATTTCTACCAACAATGTAGAAAGGTTCCCTTTTCTCCATACCCTCTGCAATACTTGTTATTTCTTATCATTTTTATAATAGCCATCCTAACAGGTGTGGGATAATATCTCCTTGTGGTTTTGATTAGCATTTTCTTGATGATTAAGATGTTGAATACCTATCCATGTACCTGTTAGCCATTTGCACGTCTTCTTGGAAAATTTTTTCCTATGCAGGTCCTTTGCCATTTTTAAAACTTGAGTTGTCATTGTTGTTTTTGTTGTTGTTGTTGTTGTTGTTGTTATTATCATTATTACTATTGAATTGTATATGTTGCTGGTATTTCCTGGATATTAACATCTTATCAGATATACAGTTTGCAAATATTTTTTCCCATTTCATAGGGTGCCCTTTCATTTTATTGGTTGTTTCCTTTTTTGATCACAGACTTTTTAGTTTGATGTAGTCCCGCTTGTTTGTTTGCTTTTGTTGCCTGTGCTTTTAATATCTTATGCAAAAAAGTCACTGCTATGATCAATGTCAAGGAGTTTTTCCCTGTTTTTCTTATAGTAAGTTTATGGTTTCAGGTCTTACATTTAAGTATTTAATCCATTTTAAATTGATTTCTGTGTGTAGTATAGAATAAGAGTTCAATTTCATTCATATGCATATGCATATAGATATCCAGTTTCCCACTATCATTTATTGAGTAAGCTATCCTTTCCCCATTATATACTCTTGAATTGTGAAAGTCAATTAGCTGACCGTATATGTGTGATTTTACCTATAGGCTCTCAATTCTGTGTTGATCCATGTGTCTGTTTTTATGCTAGTACCATACTGTTTTGATTGCCATAACTTTTTAATATAGTTTGAAATCAGTAAGTATGATGCCCCTTGCAGACACAGGGTTGCTTCAGAGTTCACAGTGGAGACTGAGGTATTCAGGCCTCCCTTTGGGGGAATGGACAGGTGTGTGTCATGCTGGGTTCCTGGACAGATAAGATTTTCCCTGGACTGCAGCTGAGCTGAACTAAGGCCAAATCACAGGACTGCTTCAGGATTTGCACTCAGACCAAGGGTCAGCAGGTTTATCTTTGAGAACATGGAGGAGCATGTATCCTGCCGGTACCCTGGGTTGACAGGACTGCCCCCAAACATGGCTCAGAGGGGCTGGAGCTGACTTACAAGACCATCTCAAGATTTGCTTTTGGACTGAGTTCAGCAGGCCTGTTACTAAGGGCACAGGTAGCCATGAATTTTCCCAGGTCCCTGGCAGATGGCACTGATGCAGGATCAAGTACAAATGAGGCTCTAGCCAAACCCACAGGGGGAAAAGGCTGTTTCCATGACCATAGTCAGTGAGTCTGTCAACTGGTAATGGGCCTATCTTTGCAAAATGGCCTTCTTGAGCTCTACCAGGGTTTCACAGTCTCCTACTTGAACCCCAAAGCTCCCAGACAAGCACTTTTGTCCATTGATGACTGCCAAATTATTGTTGCTGATGGGGAGATACGAGTAGGCAATCTCCTATTCTGCCATCTTGTTGATGTCACCTTTCTCGATGTTTCATAGTTTTCAGTGTAGAGGTTCTGCACATCTTTTATTAAATTTATTTCTTATTATTTCTTGCTTTTAAATGCTACTAGAAATGACATTTTAAAAGTTTACAATTTTGGTTGCTAGTAAATTAACAACTGCATTTTTGTATTGCCTCTGTGTTCTGTAAATTTGCTAATTCACTTGTTAATTTTACTAGTTGCTTTGTAGATTACTTAGAATTTTCTATGTAAACCATCACATTGTCTGCTGATAGAGTTTTACTTCTTTTAGTCTCAAACCTAGGGCTTTTATTTAATTTTCTTGCTTTATTTCACTGGATAAAACCTCCAGTAAACCGTTTCTTTTTTGGAAGCCCTATGAGAAAATGTTCAATATTTCACAATTAGGTGCATAGTAACCATACGTGTTTATAAATCCCTTTTATTGAGATGAGGAAATTCCCTACTATTCCACCTTATTAAGAGGTTTTTGTTGTTTTTTTTTATGAACGAGTACTGAATTTTGACAAATACTTTTACTGAATCTATCCAAATTATAACTTTTATTTATTTTGTTAACATGGTTAATTACATGGGTTGATTTTTGATTGTTAAACCAACTTTTTATTCCTTGGATAAATCTCTCTTGGTCAGTTTTCAGAAAACAGTTAACATCGAAGTCTAGAGACTGCTGTTATTTGAAAGACTTGCTTGCATGGTTGGCCATCAGCCAGTATTTGGAAACTTGGATTTTGGGAGGGCTACTTCCTTTTTAACTGATAAGAGTGGCTTGCTGTACTTAAGTTGTATGTACAAACAATATGGTTATATTGGACATCTGATTTCCTTTTTGGAGTCTGGAATTTTGGTATGTGATAGGCAGAAGGAGCCAACATGACCAGCCTCCAATAAAAACCAATGGCATTGAATCTCTAATTAGAGATTTTGGTAGACAACATTTCACACATTTTATTGCAATTCACTGCAGGAATTAAGCCCATCCTGTGTGACTTTACTAGGAGATGAATCATGGAAGCCTATTCTTGATTTCTTCTGGACTTGCCCATGTGCCTTTTCCCTTTGCTGATATTGCTTTTCATCTTATGCCTGCATTTGTACCTGTATTCATAATGGATATTGATCCATAGTTTTCTAGTAATATCCTTGACAGGTTTTGATATCATGGATATGTTGGTCTTGTAAAATGAGTTGAGAAGCATTCTTTCCTCTATTTTTGAAACAATTTGTATATAAATTTGGTATTATTTCTTCTTTAATTATTTGATAAAATTCACCAGTGAAGACATCAGGGCCTGGGCTTGTGTTTTCACGTGTGTGTGTGTGTGTGTGTGTGTGTGTGTGTGTGTGTGTAGTGGGGATATTTAAAAACCACATATATTACTTTCAATTTTTAACAGACGTGAGTTTTAAAGTCTTTTAATTTCTCATTTCTACTTAGGTATACACACTATATTTGTAAATACAATTTTTTTTTGTCACAAGAACAATGCTCATTCATTTAGGTATCTATGACTGATTTTGTACTATAATGACAGAGTTGAGTACTTGTGAAAGAGACCTTATAACCCCAAAAGCCTAAAATATTTACTAGGTCTCTAACTCTCCAGGAAATTTTGCAGACCCCTGACCTAGAACATAATCAATTTTTTTAAAAGTTCATCATGTACATATAAGAAAATCTCTCTTTCTATCTCCTCTCTCTCTCTTCTCCTATCTCTTTACACACACACACATACACACACTTTAAATCAAACATATTAATGGAATTTTCAAGTAATTTTGTCATTTCACTTTTGTATTTTTTCAGTTTTGAAGAGATATTCATGTTAAAAATCTACACTATTGATTTCTCTTTGTGTTTTCATCAGATTTCGCTTTGTGTATTTTCAGGCTATGCTGTTCAATTCTTACAGATCCAGTCCAGGTGGATTATTATTTTTATCATGTTGAAGTGTATTTATTTATATCAGTCAATGTTCTATACTTTAAATTCAATATGTATTGTTTTAGTATTAGTATACAAGCTTGATTTGTTTGTATTTGCTTGGCATATTTTTATATATCACTATTATTCATACTTTCTGTTGTTTCCTATTTTGCTTTAAGTGCATGTCTTGTAAGCAGTAAATAGCTGTATTTTTAGATCTGGTATAATTATCTTTTGTCAAATAGACAAGTTTAATCAACATTCATTGTCATTATTTTGTACATTTGGAATTATTTATATCTTTTTACTTTTTTTTTACTTAATATTACTTTTTATTTGATTTTTCCACTTTCTTGATTTATGTTGGATGATGAATTTTTCTTTACTTTTATTTTATTCTTAGAAAATTATAGCTTATATATCTATATTTCTGGTGCTTATTTAAGAAATTTCAGCCTCCACAGTAACTTATACTTTTTTTCTACCAAATTCTAAAGTTATTCAACATACCTAGCCTCCTATAATGCAAGGCAAAGATGTTAGAACATTGAACAAACCATGGAACCCACTTTTGTTTTCCTAGTACTTAATTCTTTTCAGTACAAATTGAATTTGTGTTCTTTGTGGGGTACCAGGTATAGTTTTTTACATCTTCCTTTCTTGGAGGAAGGCACCTCTCCCAGATCCAGCTTCATACAATGAGCTAGTTCTATTTCTTCCTCACATGGTAGGGTATTTCTTTCACTGCAGAGATGTAAAATGAGTCTATATTTCCTATCCTGTGACTTCATCCTCACTTACCCATTGCTGTGTGGCTGAATTGTGGCTCCCCCAAATGCATATGTTGAAGTCCTACTCTTCAGTACCTCAGAATATGACTGTGTGGAGGTAAAATGAGGTCATATGCATAGGGCTTAATCCACTATGCCTGGCATCCTTAAAAGAAGAGATTAGGACAAAGACAGGCACCTAGGAAAGGCTGTGTGGAGGCACAGGGAGGCGAAGGTCATTTTATAAGCAAGAAGACAGGCCTTCAGAGAAACCAACTCTGCAGAGGCCTTGATCTTGGACTTCTAGCCTCCAGAACTGTAAAGAAATAAATTTATGTTGTTTAAGCCACCCAGTTTGTTGTACTTTTGTTAGGGCAGCCCTAGAAAACTAATATAGCTGTGTTTCATTTTAGATATATACTTATTTAATTTTAAAATCCAGTTATGTCTTTTATTTAAAATAAAAACACAATCATTTCTATTTGGGTGTGGTGGTGGGCAGCTTTGAATTTGAACTTCCCAGAGTATTTTGATAGAATCTCATCCTCCTTTCTTTATATAAACTTTCAAACTGGACATTTAATGTAATCTTTGAATAAGGTGATATTATCAGAACCCATTTTATTTTTAGAAACATCTAGAACATAGGAAACTTATCATCATTTTTGTACCCCTCATGTGCCTGACATAGTGCCTGAAACATCTGTGTTCAATATATTTTTGGTAAACTGACTATGGAAAGACAACCAGACTGGGATCTGGAGATTATAGGTTTAATCATAGTTATGTATCTTGCTAATTGCATAAGTTAATTAACTTCTCTGGGCCTCATTTTGTTCTTCTGTACCATCTGGGTTTGCATTAGGTCCTCTTGGGTTGGAATATTACAAATCTATATTTGCCTGAAAAATATGTCCCATCTAGCCAAGGTCACATAGATGAAGTTAAAAGTTCCTAGATTGTAATTTCCCCCTTGGTTCTCCCCACTTACTTTAAAATCACAACAAGTTTAAGCATACCTTAGAAGTCACTCTACAGACCACCATTGGTCCCCAATTGACTAAACAGATTTGGACCTAATAAAATGTATTTTTGCTAATGGTAGATAAAGAAAGAAGCAGAATCTCCCAGAGACCACAGGCTTCATTTCCTTTCATACTTTACTAGCTGGATCAGCAGTTACTGCTATATTAAGCTATCTAAGACTAATAACCCTGGAACTGAGGAAAAAATACCTCACTTACTGTTTTACAGCAGTCACTGTCTGATAATCACGAAATGGTTTCTGGTCAGTTTGCATCCTCAAGGTACGACTGAAATGCCCGCTCAAGTAATTAGGGCAATGGAGTGCTTTAATAAAGAGATTTCTATCAAATGTTCAGAGGCACTGGTCTTAAAATTGCAACACATTTTCTTTAACACCAGCTCCTACCTAAACTAGGTACTCTGTGACGTCTATTTATGTGAAAAGTGTAACAGAATTCCACTGGTGTTGATGGCAAATGTAATCTTTGACTGTCCCCATTAAGGTAAGTACTATTAAACAAGTGACTTATGAAGATGTGTGCAAAGACTATTCATACTTTACAAAGAGGCTCTCTTTTTGCAAGTTCAATTAAAATTCCCATACACATGCAGCTCAAGTGCCAGAAAGGGTTTCAGGTGGAAATCTCTTCACAGAATGAAAGAATCAATAGGATGGATATTTTTTTAGTTCCTTTTCTTTTAATAACGTACTCAATGTTAATATTAAGATTTAATTAGAATTTTGTCCTCCAGTTAATTTCTTTACAATTCATAGTTTGAAACTGTGGAAGAAAGGAGCTTCTTTCAGCCTTAGAGTATATTATCTTCTAGGCAACTGTGAATTTAAAAAGGTGATAGCAAGGTACAATTATTTAAAGCCTCTGCTATTGCAGTTTATGAGCTACAGGGATATTGGCTGGGAAAGTCACTATAAGCAAAATTTTGCAAAGCTTTGGACTATCTATGCTTGGTATTCCAGTTAGTGCTACATAGGTCAAATCTAGCCTGTAGGAATATGACTTAGAAGCCTGGAATGAGAGAAGTACCCGAACCAAGGGAAAACCCACCTTACTTGTATTTGTGTCAGAAATTCCCACTGTTAAAATTAGTTACTTGGCTTCATTCATTTATTTTTTCAACAAATGTATATTGAGTGCCAACTATGTGTCAAGCGCTATTCCAGACACCGTGGTTATAGCAGCAAGGAAAACAAACAAATTCCTACAGTCATTGAACCTACATTCTAATAGGGGGATATTGGCAAGAAACAAGATAAAGAAGTAAAACCTGGAAAAATAAAGAATGTAAGGGGGATTGTATGTTGCTTGGGTAGGGTTTAAATTAGGGTGGCCAAGGAAACTTTACTGGGAAAATGACATTGAGTAAAGGTCTGAAGGAAGTGTCAGAGTGAATAATACAAATATCTGAAAGACTATCCTAGGCAGATAGAACAGCAATCATAGAGGCCCAAACTAGGAGCAAGCCTGATGTTTGCCAGGAATGGCTAGGAGGCCAGTACAGCTGGATCAGAATGAGTGAACAGGAGAGTAGTATGAGGTAAGGTCATGAGACACAGGGGAAGCTCATGCAGAACCATATAGACCATTATAAGGAATCTAGCTTTTATTGTGAGTGAGATGAGGATCCACTGCAAAGTTTGAAGCAGAGAGCCAAATATGAAGAAAGGGGGCCCACTGAACACAGTATTGCAGTGTTACAGGTGAAATAAAATGATGTCTATAATAGTAGCAATAGGGATTGCGGTGAAGATGTCAGATTCTGGATATATTTTTGAAGTTAGAACCAAAAGGATTTGTTGATGACGCGGATGATCGTGTGAGGTGGTGGGGAGTTAAGGATGACAGCAACATTTTTACCCTAAGCAACTGGAATTACTGTTTCCTAACAAGTGGAAACTCTTGAAAAACAAGTTTAGGGTGGGGGGTGAGGGTGGGGAATGTCAGTTCAGTTGGGACATGATAAGTTTGAGATGCCTGTTAATTACTGGCAGTGATGCAATACCGTTAAGAGAACAAATTCTGGAGCCAAACTATCTGAATGAAAATTCTCACTTCACCGCTCAGCAACTGTGTGACCTTGAGCAAATTGCTTAACCTGTGTCCCTGTTTCCTTGTCTTAAAATGGGGTTGATAATAGTACATACTTGTATTGTGCCAGTCTCAGCCTGTTGATAACCGATGTTGTTTCTGGACCGGCCCTTGTTCTTATTATGATTACAAGACACTCAGCAGTAACCATCAGGAAACTTTGAAATAAACAAGTTTATTACTTACAAGTCCTGGAATTACAAGGGCCCACATAGTGATGTCAGTGTGTGAGGGAGAGTTGAGAGAGGGGAGTGGCGGCTGTAGTTCTACTTTTTAGTGAGGTTGAGGATGGGGGCCTAGGGTCTCTCAGGCTCACTCTGTATTGGTGAATTTAAAACATAAGAGCAGGAATTTAAAGCACAGAAAAGAAAAAAAAAAACACAAGTATCCCAAAATGTCAGTTGTAGAAATCAACCCAGATCTCTAAAACAAAGGAGCCTAGGGAGGAGAAGGAGAAGGCAGACTGGTTTTTGTCTAGTCCTGTGACTGGCAATGTGTTTATTGGAGATAGCCATCTTTGAAGTGGATGCCTCTTTGAAGCGCAAGCCTCCTGGGCAGTCAAAGCTTAACTCAGGCACTTGCATAACAAAACAGGAAAAACAACTGTCAGGGTTTACACTACAATACTTCATAGGATTGCTGTGAGGATTAAGTGAGTTAATTAAAAAGTGCTTACAATAAGGTCTGACAGATAATAAGCACCAGAGAAACATTAGTTTTTATTGTTATAATTACTATTATTTATTATTACTACTAGATATTCCAGTTGAGCTGTCAGCTACACTTTTGAATACATAAGTCTAAAGCTCAGGGGCGGGATCTAGGTTTGAGACATAAATTTTGGAGTTATCAGCATATAGATAGCATTTAAGCAAGAGACAGTGACTGCCAAGGATGTGAATGTGAATAGACTCTTCAAAGGCACTGGGACACACTCTACCATTTAGATGTCTGGACGATAAAGAAGAACTTGAAAAGGGAACTGAGAAGGAGTGACCATAGAGGTGGGAAGGAATCTGAGTGTGTAGTATAGTGGAAACTACATACAGAAAGTGTGTCAGGAGAACATATGTATCAGCTTAGTCAAATGCTGCTGATAAGTCTAATAAGATGAGACCTTGGAAAGAAATAGTGGGTTTCAATTCGTTTCATTTAAAATCATTTATTTTTGACTTTGACAAGAACAGTTTTATTGAAGTGGTTGGAGCATAAGCTTTACTTGGGTTCAAGGAGAAATAGAAATAGAGTATAGATAACTCTTTCTAGGAGTTTTGCTATACGGGGCATGAAACTGAACAAGGAAATGGAGCCAAGAAAAGTTTTTACTTAAGGTAGTACAAATAGCATATTTGTATCTGATAATATTGATTCAAGGAAGTGAGAAATGTGATGATGTCAGAGAGGGAGAGGGCAATTGCTGACGTGATATGATTTAAGGCATGTTTGTCAGCATTGTTGGGTGGAAGAAGACATTACTTTTCATTATCCCAGAGGACTTTATCTAATAGATAAAACAAGGTGCTGACATAAAAGGGAGATAAATTATCACTAAGATTTCTGAACAAATCAGGGAAGGGGGTGCTTTGGAGCTGGCCTCCCTCTTCACACTGATAAGCCTTATAAACTACAAATAATTGTTATAATCTTAAAGGGCCATACGTTGATAAGGACACATATCAGCAATTTCTGAAAACTTAACATCAAAATTATGTTATGAATCCCCATACATTATGTCTGCACTGACTACATCTTATTCAAAATCCCTATCACCTCTAATCATAACCACTGTAATGGGTACCTAAGTGGTTCATCCTACTTTGATTCATCCTGCAGTCTCATCTCCACATAGCAGAAAGAGAAATCTTTTAAAATAGAAGTCATATAATGTCAACATTCTGCTACCTCCAATGTCTTTTGTGAATGAAAGTTTTATCCCAAACTTCGAAAATCACAAAATGTTAATTGATAGGTCAGTATCATACTAAAGCATTTTCTTAAAAGTCTGCTTTATTCTCTTCTGACAGATATTTTCATCTGAATATAGCCTTATTGTCAGTTTATTTGACTAATAATTATCCACAGCTGTTAACATTGAAATCGGTTTAGAGTTCTAGAAGGTTAGACGTTAATCTGTAGCTATTAATAAGTTGTTAAGATTGTGTGGCCTGGTAGAAAAGTAACCCTAACAATGATTATGATTTTACTTTCCTGTAGAAATATATATATATATATATATATATATATATATATATATATATATATATATATATATATAACCATATGGCATGCAGTCTTATGCATTCTTTTTTGCCTAACTATATGAATTCTTGTTTGTCAAATAATCTTTGAACTGACTTCTTTCTTTCCTATCGTTTTCTTTATCAACGACATTAACAAAATGTTCACACAAGCTCATATCTGTTTAAGTGAAAACATTGTAATACTACTCATGACATTTAAAATAAAATACAAAGTCCTTATCTTGGCCAAAAGGCCCTATGTAATCAGCTGTGACATAATGCTCTGAGGTCATCCATTACCAGTCTTCTAAGCCATTCTGGCTTTTTTGCTGCTCCTGGAACACACCAGATATCTAATTTTAAAGCCCTTTCAATGTGCTATTCTAACTTCCTGGAAAGCTTATCCACCATATTGCCATTCTGATCTGGGAGCTCTGGAGAGAGTTATACCTTCATATCTGCTCAGGCACTAGATGTAGGCTTCTGTGGGTATTATCTCAGTGGAGGTGACTTTCTACAGCTGAGGGAGCTGACAGCTGGAGGCCATGTGCTGACATACTCCCGGCAGGCAGGCAGCATATATTTCCTTGAAGGAGGATTGGGCAGTGCATCTTTTGTCTACTGCATAGCTAGCATTTGGTAAATGTTAGAACTGCTTTGACATAGACCATTTGAAATACATAGGCATTGGTAGGAGCTTCGAATTTGGGTTTAAAAGAAATTTTCACTGTAATGATAGATATTTAAACAGCATCTGACTTACTTATGGCTGAGTCTGAGCTATCTGACCCATGATGATGACTGAGCACTGTTTCACTGTCACTGGCCAGATGATGAGGAATTAAACACAAAGAGTAAGTTAGGTAGCAGTGCAAGGCATCCAGCCTTAGATGGACATCATTTTCATAAAGTCTGCAAAGCAGCATCAAGGATTTTACCTCAAAGGTTCATTTGGCGGTGCTATCTGGCACATGCCTTACCAATAGCTGGAGTCCAAGGTGGTACATGTGGAAACATTTGCCAGAGACATTTTGGTACCTATAAAGCTACATCAATCCTTTTACCAACCTGGCCTTATCTGGCCAGTCCTTCTGGATGTTATGGGCACTTCATGGAGTCTATTTAGCCTCTACACTATAGCAGTTTCTGGAGGAAGTTGAGGAAGGGTTCCAAAAGCCCTTATATCTCAGACCTGGTATCCCTAGCCTCACAGTTATTTGTCACTGTGTGCCCCTCAGATTTAGGCAGGCAGGGTCCTATCATTATAGGAACTTTTAAATGATTAGACTAAAAGGATTTACATGCTTCATAAAATTAATGTTTAGCAATCAAGAAATGTTTTACTTAACCATTAGAAAAACATCCGATAATGTAATAACTATTTACCATTAGAATAACATTTAACTCTTAATAAATTGATTATATTTGAATATATCGTTTAAGGAATAATAAGTTAGTAAGTGTTGCATAATAGAGAAAAAGAGAAATATATTACCCAAATTAGGTTATATGTCAAACAATGGGAGATTAAAGACTTCATTTATTGGAATGCGCTAAAGAGAAAAATCACATATGAAAGGGATAAAACTGTACATTTTAGCTAAATGCTAAAGGAGTCATTTATTAGCTCCCTTGATAGTCATAGTGGTGATGTTAATTATAATGAATTCACTAAATGATAATGTGACGAGATGCTGTGTTAGAAATTCTAATTAATTTTCGAAATAATTAATAAAATATATTCAGAATCATTGGCCTCTTGTTCTGGGGAACATTTTAAATGGAAAAATGTTAATTTTATTGGTGTCACAATTATATTACAGGATTAATGATGATAGTGTTCACTTAGATGTGACAAAGAATTTTAATGCAATTTAAAGTACTTAAACTGTATTTTTGTGGATTTCAGTTTTAGTTTTCCTATACAGAAACTAAAACCAAACATAGCATTTTGATAACATTATGGAAAATGGTAAATGGTGCAGCATTTACATTCTTCTGAAAAACAGAATGTAATCTTTTACTTGCAAATGAGGCCTCTGTAATAAATTTTCCTTTAAAGCTAAAATATAAAAGGATAATGTGAATTAGTACATCTAGAGGTATAGGAGTCCCCTTAAAGGCCTGGTGCCCAGGAAGCCCTTTTGAGTGTTGGTGAGATTTCAAATCACAGGAGATTCGTTGCAAAGATTAGTTAAAGGAAATTAATTTCTATGGAGCAGAAGGTATTCGTAAAGATGAGTCTGGTATGCTTAAAAATGTCAGAGACACTTCAGGGTGGTCATTGGGTCAGATTGGTGAAGGGGATTCCTTCATGGGATCAAGTATGTTCTTTAGTATTTTGAAACTGTATACAAAGGGGGTAATGGGGTAAAGGGAGTCAAATATGCGGTGACAGAAAGAGATCTAACTGTGGGAGATGAACACACAGTGTAAACATATATATGCCTTACTGTTAAAGTGTACATCTGAAACTTATTGGATTTTGTTAACCAATGTCACCATAAAAATAGATAGATAGATAGATAGATAGATAGATAGATAGATAGATAGATAGATAGATAGATAAATGGGTGACTTTATATTAACACAGGTTCCTTCATGGAGCTGGTGTGTCTGTAGGGTGATAATTACCCTATTAAAGGGTCATCCTGGGTCATTTATTCCAACTCCCTCATTTTATACATGAGGAAAATATATCCTGCTCAGGGAATAAACTTTGGTGATGTATTTTAGAAGGCTGCTCTGTAGAAAGATATGTATTGCCAATATAAATTTTTGATCTTATTCAGATGCAGGATATAGAGATAAATCTGACTCGTCCAATTCAGTGAGATATTTAGCAGATCCAGGTCACTGACTTATTATTTTTCCCATTGTAGGAACATTGCTGCATTTTCCAAGAAGACAATATTTTAATGGAAATAATATGTTTTCTTTAAATTAAGAGGTTTAATCTTAAGATTTTAAATGAACTGTCATTAATTATTTTAATCTCAATTATTTATGTGTTTAAAATGAGAATTTTAGTTTTATGTGCTTAAATTCATATATACGAATTGTGTTCCCAGATAAATTCAACTTACATTAGTTTTATAATCAGAAATTAGAAATCCATGAAACCATTGTTAAAAATAGAAAATGAAACAGTTCTTCCCCTCTTCACAAGCCTTTATCATTCTCATCAAATTCAGTTGGAATTTTCCAGCATATTGTTGAAAAAAGTGGGCTAATTAAGAACCACCGTAGAAAATAAAATTTATGGCATTCATTTTTTATTATTTAATTATATTTGTGACAAAGCATAATTTTTTCTGATTACCAAAATAACACATTTTATCATTGCTCTAAATTTAGCAAATGCATAAGATTACAAAGCAGGGAAATAGATATAATTTCACTTCTAGATATGAGAACCATGAACAAGCTGGTATGCATTTTTCTCTATGTATGTGTCTAAATATATAAGTGTAATTTAATAATATTTCATTCTACGATGCTGTTTAGTGATTGCTTTTGGGGTATAATATGTCATAAAATTTTGCTATAAGAATTTAAGATTCTTCTAGCGTTCCTCTTAAGAGCTTCATTATTTTCCATGTAATGATGCCTTAGGCCCTGGCCAAAGAAGACCAGAGCACATTTGAGGATGGCTGAAAATAAAATTTATGGACATCTATTGCTTCTACTCATAAGCTTTATTAAGATGAAAAAGAAAGGAGGACAAGATAGGCATAGGAGATATATGAAGCAGGGTAGCTTCTAAATGTCTCCTTTCAGCTACTTTGAAGGAGGACATGTCCAAAGTGATGACAGATGAATAATCTGTTAGATCCACGGAGCCCTGAGCAACAGAACTCCTAGCTTTTATTCTGATGTCTGCCAGAAGGGTCACATCACTGCCCCAAAGCATCGTATACAACCTTAAAGAATATTTTTCTATTCAAGAAGCACCATTATTAAGACTTAACTTTAAACTTCCAAGTCCTTGCATAACATCAACAAAATGGCTGAATAGGAGTTTTCTTCCACCTTTCCACAGAATAACACCTATTTTATTAATTAGTCACTCACGGATGAGAGTACCTTTGTACAAGTCTAAAAGTCCAACAGAGAAGTTTCAGCATACTGGCGGGGCAAACATACCTGAGATTGGAAGCACTGAAGAGGGTAAGAACAGTTTTACTTTACCTGCGTCTCCGCCACCCACGGCGGTACAGCTCAGTGCCAGGTGAAAACTTCTCAGCCTGTGGTTTCTGCCACAGGGGAAGGTGAGAGCGTGTAAGTGAGCACCCAGCTTCTCCAGCTGTACAGGGACTGCCAAAAAGGCTCATTTCTTTTTCATCCCATCCAGAATAAAGATGATGGGGAGAGGCTGGAAGAACCACAATCAGGGTTCTCTGGAAGCATCAAAGCGTTGTGGATCCTACTAAGTTCTTCATGGAATTCATCAGGAAGCCTGCCCACCACTGGGATCGTCTCAGCTGTGGATTCCCCCCAGGCTCACTGGCGCCCCAATGCTTTGTGTACTTCACCCACACATACCTCTCACTGGCTGGCTCCCTGTGTGTACACTCTAGGTGTTTCAATACAAGTTTTTTGCGTATGGCTAGTGAGCATGCATAGAAAGCTGGCCTGACTGCAGGATTTGAAATAAAGCACACAAACTTGAATAGCCAGCAGTGCCCTAGGCAAAGCAAACAGGAGGCTGTCAGCACTTCGCCTGACATACAATCTTATGAATCTCCTTCCTCAATAGGAAACAGGAAGCATGGAAGAGGCATATCCATTCAAAAGGTCTGACAAAGCCTCAGAATCCCTAGCAGAGCTGGCAGAAGACATTTTTCTCTCCAAAAACCAGTCAACAAAGATTGTTTTCTTAATTTCTCTTTCAATAGTTTGTTGTTAGTATATAGAATACAACTGATTATTGTATATTGATTTTGAACCCTTCAACTTTACTGAATTTATTAGTTCTGACAGTTTTTTTTATTCTTTGGTGAGTCCTTAGGATTTTCTCTATATAAGATCACACATCATCTGTAAACTAAGACAATTGCAATTCTTCCCTTCCTATTTGGATATCTTTTCTTGCTTTCTCTTGCCTAACTTCTCTGACTAGGACTTCTAGGACTATGGTGTGTTGAAGTGGTGAGAGTGGACATCTTTGTATTGTTCCTCAACTTACAGGAAAAGCTTTTAGCTTTCACTCTTGCATATAATGTTAGCTGCGGGGCTGGTGGAAAATGGCTTCTGTTATGTAGAGGTAAAGGCCTTCTACAACTAATTTGTTGAGTTTTTATCATGTAAAGGTGTTGAATTTTGCCAAATTCAATTTCTGTAACTATTGAGATGCTCGTGGTATAACACATTTATTAACTTACATATATTGAATGATTGTTGCATCCCAAGGATAAATCCCATTTGATCATGGTTTATGACCTTTTTAATGTGCTTTGAATTCTGTTGGCTAATATTTGTTGAGACTTTCCAGATCTATGTTCATCAAGGATATAGGCCCGTAACATTTTTTCTTGTAGTGTATCTGGATTTGGTATTATTTCAATCTTCTTAAATTTGCTAAGACTTCTTTTGTGACCTGTCATAGGATCTATCCTGGAGAATGTTCCATGTGTTCCTGAGAAGAATACACATTCTTCTGTTGTTCGATAAAATGTATCAGAAGCTGTTAGCTTCATTTGATCTAAAGTACAGTTTAAGTCCACTGTTTCTCTGTTGATTTTCTGTCTGGATGCTCTATTCATTGTTGAAAGTGGGGTATTAAAGTCCCTACTATTGTCGTATTGTCTATTTTGCAGTATTTATGTTAGTATTTATGTTTAAAGTTGGCATCCTCTCACAGGCTTTCTCCATTTCCATCAACTATTTTTTCAGAGGACATGGTTTAATTCTCCTTACATGACATTCTGGTCACATTCTTTAGGGGACCCTTCAATTTGCAAATGCTCCCAGATGTTTGTAGAATTTACTGAATGCTGCAGAATTTACACAATGGACAACAAAACCATTGGCAGGTTTCTACCCCCTAAAATTGCAGGCATTCGGGTTTGCAAAAATGGAGATATCCCTATTTGAAAGTAAACATATTAAAATAAGATTTCTGGCATTTTTTAAAAGCATACAATCTTTTAGATATCTTAATATGTAGGGCACATAAACTTTCATTGTTTATCATCTTAGTAAGTAGAGCAGCGCAGTTTAAAATTTAGGCAAACTAGAGATAAAGTAAGATATTTTCCCCTAGAGACCTAGAAATGAAATACTGTGTTTTACAACCTTCCAGGAGAAGAAGAGTGATATTTCTTCAAGAACAATGCAGGAAGCAAGATTTGTGAGAAAAATCAAGAAACATCCAAGGTTTGTACTACATTTTCCCCACAATATTTATTCTTTAGAGTGATAGTTAGGAAAACTGTACCATTAAATGGCAGGTGCTTAATGATTTTGCAGAAACTACTTTCTCCTGGCCAGGTACTCTAATGTTAGGCTCTGTCTTGGCATCTAAAAGTTGTTGTAGCATTTCATTGATTTATACTTACTAGGACCATAATTTATGGATTTTCTAGAAAGTTCTCATTTCTAAGATTCTGTAATGTTGCCAAGTCATAATTTGCAGCATTGGTTTCAGAAATGTGAAATGTATGTTACATTTGAATTTTGTGGTGGAAATTTTTTAAAGGTTATAGAGAATGAACATCTATTAACTAGGTGATCTATTAAGTAGGGATCTAGGCTGTTTAGCAGTTCCTTCCATGTAAAGTAATCTTCTTTTTATGAAAAGCTAGTCTTGACACTGAATTTGGAATGATAGTTTAGTCTCTACTATCTCACCAGAAAGTGATTCTAATCCTGTTGTTATCTCTTCTGACTTGCCACTGTGAAAATAATTTTTAATCTGAGTTATAAAAACTTAGAATAAGTGAAAGCCAGAAATCATTAAAAACCTATTGAGTTTAATAGAATATTTTATTTTAATGTTCTTTTCTCCTCTTTTTATTTAACCTTTCCAGTGACCTGGTGTGCTCAGGCATGGTATAGAACAACCAAAGGAAGTAGGACACTTAACTGAAGTGCATAAGACTTCATCTAAAAGAGCACTTTTTACTTTTTATAATTTATTGGATTATTAAATAAACTATGTTCATTTTCAGGAATACCTCAGGGATTGGTTTCGCTAATATATGACATGGAGCTGTGACGTTCAGTATAGTAGTAACTAGCTAGAACTAGCCTCATGTGGCTCTTGCACAATTGACATGTGGTCGGTTCAAATGGAGGTTTGCTAGAAAGTATAAATACACACTGGATTTTGAAGGTTTAGTATAAATAAGATAATGTGTAATATGGCATTAAATTTTTTTGAAATGATAATATTTTATATATTTTGGGTTATATTAAATATATTACTAAAATTAGTTTCATAGGTTACTTTTATATTTTCTTGTGGCTATTGGAAAACTTTAAATTACATATTTATCTTACAGTATATTTCTATTAGTCAGCACTTTTATAGAGAAGAGAAGTATTTTTTTTCATTCAGATTCTTTCATTCTTTGTTTCATCAAAAAATTTTGAGTAAGTACAGGGTCTGGGTTAGCCCTTCCTTTTTTTAAAAAAAATATTTTATTATTAGTTTCAAGAATACAGTACAAAAATAGACATTTATTTTTCCATTTTTATTTTCTAGTCTTTTTCAGTTATAGTTCGCATGCAATATTATATTAGTTTCAGGTGTACAACATAGTGATTAGACATCTAACCCACTAAGTTGTCACCCCAATAAATCTAGTGCCCCTCTGACACTGTACATATTTATTGCAATATTATCGACTATATTTCTTATGCTATACTTTATATCCCCATGATTATTTTGTAACTACCAATTTGTACTTCTTAATCCCTTCCTTCTTTTTTATCAAATCCCCTAAACCCCCTTCACATCTGGTAACCCTCAAAATGTTCTCTATGAGTTCTTTCCCATTTATTTTGTTATTTTTTTTTTAGATTCCACATGTATGTGAAATCATATGGTATTTGTCTTTCTCTATCTGGCTTTCTCCACTCAGCACAATACCCTCTATGTCCATCGTAAAATATCTTTTTCCATCCCTTTATTTTCCATCTCTGTGTGTCTTTTACTCTTAAGTGAGTCTCTTGTAGGCAACCTGTGTAAGGGTCTTGTTTTCTTATCCATGCAGCCACCCTGTCTTTTCATTGCAGCATTTGATTCGTTTTCATTTGAAATTCTTGTTGATAGATATGTAGTTATTGCCATTTTTTATTTGTATTTTTGATACCTATTTTTTTCTTCTTAAAGAAATCCTTACAACATTTCCTATAATGCTAGCTTGGTGGTGATGAACTCCTTTAGCTTTTTCTTGTCTGAGTTATTTATATGTCCTTTAATTCTAAATGATAGCTTTGCTGGGTAGCATAATCTTGGTTGTAGGTCCTTGCTTTCTATCACTTTGAATATTTTGTGCCAAGCCCTTCTGACCTGCAAAGTTTCTGTTGAGAAGTTGGCTGACAGTCTTATGGGAGCTCCCTTGGAGGTAACTAATTGCTTTTCTCTTGCTGCTTTTAAGCTAAGAGAAGAGGGTTTTAAGTGATTTAAAGGATAAATTGATGAGAAGCTTTTGCTGTTACTGTGGAAATTATTTCAACTAGGATTTGGGCTACCCAAAAACCCAGTCAACTGCTAGTCCTTCATCAAGAATATAACAATGTCAGCCCTCATGTCACATTTTGCTGCTTGTGACTTATTGTGTTTAATCCATATCAGGTACTGTATAAATATGTGCTGAATTGATTTACGGTTGTATTTCCCTGGTTTATGAATCAGAAATATTGAATTTTGTCTCCAGTTCTGCCACCAACTGGTTCTGTACCTTGCGCAAATCACATCCCCTTTCCTTTTTTCAGTGTTCTGTTTTGTAAAATTAGAGTTTAATATGGTGATTAAATTTTTTTTTTAGTTTAGCCATGCTATGACTCTATTATGTGACTCCATATTGCTAGTCTACTAGGCAGTTAGAATTCCCATTTCTAAAGTGACACAGAAATTTAATCAAGGTAACTTTAGTTTATATGTGTTTGTACCCTGAAGTTGAATATTTCCTTTTTTTTCTTAAATATGTTAGCACAATCATGTTCTGTAACCTGCAAGGAACGATTCTCCTGTGACCTTTACTGGATAAGAGAAATATTTCCCCCATCTCTCTCTTCCCTCTCTACAAAGTTTAACTCTTTGATTATTAGCCATGTCAGAATTTTATCTTTGATTTTGCACTACAATATGCCTAAGGCTTCACAGGAAGAGCTTTTCAGCCCAGATGAGCACATTAGGGCTTTGAGGCAAAGTGGCAACTTACCAGATGATATGGAGAATCTGTCGCCACTCGCTACCTTAGTTTATTGCTCCATAGAATCTAGTTGATAATATCCAGTATGTTCCTGATAACCTATATAAGGGACAGTTCTGCTCTGCACCCATACTTTCAAATGGGAAATAAAGAACTAGGTTGGGTAGTATGGACCAAGAATGAAAGGGGGCCTTTGAGAAGCCCATTTAACATATTGTGTTCCTTTCCATTCACGTTTCAAGCCTTATTATCCATATTGGCTGATCCATATTCCCCAAAGCCCTGTTCTCCAATCTATTTCCCCTAACAATGGAGATGACTAGAAACATTGCTGAGTACTTAAAGCTTTTCAAAGAGTGTAAATTGTTTGTTTCTGTATATCGAATAATTCTTTGGCTTTGTCAGACTTAGATTCTTCCACCTAAGAGCTGACAGTCTAGTAGATGCCATGTATAGATACAAATAACTACAAAACAAAGAACATACCAGATGAACTACATTTAGAATTCAGAGAAGACAGGCTAGAGACATTAGGAAATACTTCAGGGAATATTAATGCTGGCCTTTTAGGGATCAGTAACTAAACATGGGGAGAAGATGGGAGGATAACAGAGTAAAGGCAGGAGGAACAATGTATAGAAAGGCAGAAATGGGAACCAAGATAATGGAATAGGAAATACTCCCATTTAGATTGATCATAGATTAGAAGGTTAATGAAATAGAATTTGTCAGATGATTTTAGAGTTGCAAAGGATCTCCAGTGGGACACACTACAGATATGAAAGATCTCAAGTGTCATGGCAAGAGTTGTGGACATTATCTACAATTAGCATTATCCTCCAACTCAAAGTTAGCTGGAGTAGTGAATTCTGTGGCTCTCCATTCAGGTCCTAATCTTGAGGTAGTGCCATCTATAATAGAGAATTAGAAAATATTTGAAAATCAACTTCTGCTGTGCTACTCTACTGGGTGGAGGAGTCAGAATATCTAATCAAGAGATTTCAAAGGATCGTGAAGCCAGAGCCACCCAATATAAGCTGGATCCTGTCAGACTTCCCAATTCATATGGACAGGCAGACCCAGCAGGAATCCATTGTAAAATTGAAGTAATACATTCAAGAGCAGGGTTGAACAAACCCAGAGGGCAATAGTTGGCTGCACAAGAAGGTGCACCAGATCCCCATGCCATCCTCTACTCTTGCACTAGTACCTCCCTTTAATTCACATTCACATGGGAGTTCCTTTATGATGGGGTGACAGAGATAACAAAATTACGAGCTTGGTTTACTGGTCACACAGTGTTATGGGCTAAATTGTGCCCCCCCAAAAAATGTGTTGAATTTTGGGGAACCCTAACCCTCAGTCCTTCAAATTGTGACTGTATTTGGAGATACAGCCTTTAAAGAGATAATAAACATAATGTGATCATTAGGATGAACCCTGATTCAATATGACCGGTGTCCTTATAGGGAGATTAGGACACAGATACATACAGACGGAATATCATGTGAAGATACAGAGAGAAGACTCTAATTTACAAACCAAGGAGAGAGACCTCTTAAGAAATCAACCCTGTCAGCACCTTGATATTATTAGACTTCAGAATAGTGAGGAAACAAATTTCTGTTGTTTAAGCCCTCCAGTCTTTGGTACTTTGTTATGGCAGCCCTAGAAAACTCATACAGCCAGTATGTGGATAAAGCCAAAAACAGACTTTTGTTGTATTGAAGTCTACTCAGAGATGACCTTGAAAGACAGCTATGAGGAGAAAATATTCCCAGTGGGCAGAGTTTTGAGTTATGTACCTGGTCATACTGTTTGTGTGGAAAGAGAAGTGTCCTGAATTTAGAATATACTTTAACTCATGAGGAATGGCTGGTTGGCCAGATGCCTTTAACTTTGGGCTCTGCAAGTGTAGAAGCTTTGGTTCTCAGATGGCACACTTCTAACAGGATACAGAGCAAGAGTCCCCTTGAGCTTTAAGCTGTGGTAGACATCTGGTCCCATTGGGCTCCTCATGCCTAGAGAACAGCAAAGAAAAGGATCACCTTATAGTTTCAAGAGGTAGACAGTAGTGATTAATGTTGCCTATGGGAAATGGCCTTGCCAAAGATTATGTCCCCTTTCAGGGAGTGAGCCATGGCCAAAAACTGGCTGATACAGGGATATGAAATCCCAGTTCCCTTGCCCCAGTATGAAACAACCCTGACTGGCCAACTCCAGAGTTTAAAGCAGCTTCAGCTGATACCTTGGTTGCAAGAGTATTGCATGCCACCTTCTCCTTCTACCTTAACCTGCCTTCCTCCATTTCTGGTATATCTTCTGAGAACACTTCTCAATAAACATTCTGTAATAACTTGCTTCCTCAGACTGTGGTTTTAAGGAAAATAATCTAAGATAACTGGGGACCTTGTTCTATTTTTAAAAAGACTTTAGTTTTTAGAGCAGTTTTAGATGCATAGTAAAATTGACCATTTTATTTCCCACTTGGCTACCAGAATATGCCACTGTCCTGATTTTCCCACTACCTTTGTGACTGTGCCTTCCTGTCTTATATATTCCTTGCCCCCCCCTCATGTGACTTGCTTATTTCACTGAGAAAAATAGAAGCAGTCAAAAGAGACCTTCCATCTGCGCTGACCACCAAATCTACTAACCTACCTGCATTTGTACCAACACACTCTGCCTGCTGTCCTGGTCAGTGTACATAAACTGTACAGACATCTATCAGAGATGTTAGATCCCATCCACCTCTCTCACCTATTCAAGAAATTCCCTCATTCAGTCCTTCTCTCCCTTTCATTGTTTTTCCTCTTGATTTCATCATTCCAATTAATGTACCAGTATACTATTACTTCTTCCATTTTAAGACAGAAAAAATATTCTAACTTTACCATGCCTTTTCTCAGCCTTCATGCTTCCCTCTGAAAAAAGCCTGGAAAAAAATCTATACATATCATCTCCATTTGTTCTCTTCCCATCAGCTCTTGAACTAAAGTAGTTCAATGAGGATATTTTCTCTACTATTCAACTGAAACCACACTTGTCAAAGCTGCCAATTACCTTCATCTTGCTTAATCCTATGATCAATTTTCAGTTCTCATCTTATTCCACTTCTGAGCAGCATTTGATATAGCTGGTGACCCTTTGAAGCATTTTTTTTTCCACTTGGCTACCAGAATATGCCACTATCCTGATTTTCCCACAACCTTTGTAACTGTTCCTTCCTGTCTCATTTGTCATCCTTGACCCCCATTCTTCTTAGTACTGAATATTGGAGTTTAGCAGGACTCAATCCTTGGCTCTCTTCTTTATCTTCTTTCTTAGATAATCTTCAGTCTTATGGCTTCTAATGCCATCAACATGCTGATGATTCCCACAATTATATTTGATTCACAACCTCTTCGATGAAATTCAGGTTTTTCTTTCCAACTTCCTGCTTTACATTTCTACTTGGGACATCTAATAGGCACCTCCATCTTAATATGTCCAGAACTGATCTTTAACTCTACCACCACAATCATATTTTTGTACAAACCTCCTAATTCCCCATGTACTTCATTTCAACAAGTAAAGCACCATTCACCTGGTACCATCTTTCAACTGGACCTTTATAAAGGTATCTTAACTGTTTTCCCTGTTGATATGCTTGCCAACTGATAGTCTATCTTAAAGATTGAGATATCTTATGGATATTTTTGACTGATCCTTCTATCAACTAACTAGAGAGATATATTAAAATACCTCATTCTAATTGCGAACTTATTTTCCTCCCTATAGTCTGTCAAATTTTGCTTTATATATTTGGTAGATATGTTATTAGGTGCATACATATTTAGAATGATCATGTCTTCTTTGTGAATTAAACCTTTTATCACTATGAAGTTCATTCATTTATTTAACATATACTTACCATTTATTGAGCATTTACTATGCACCAGGCACTGTTCTACATGCAGTGACCAAACAGAAAACAAGATCCCTGCCCTAACAGAGCTTATATTTAGAGATACTTTGTCATTCAGTGATTCTTTTTATTTTATAATCTATTTTGTTTTATGTGATATAGCTCTAATTCTTCTATTTTATTTTTTTGGTTAGAATTTCTTTGCTACCTGTTTTTTCTTCCATTTTCTTTTAGCATTTATGTTTTACATGTCTCTCAAAAGAACATGTACTTGGAATTTTTAATCCTGCCTGAAAATACTGCCTTTTTAACTGGATAATTTAGTCCATTTAATATTCATGTAATTACTAGTATATTAACATTCATAGCTTAATATCTTATTTTTTCATTTGTATGGACTATTCTATTTTTCCCCCTTCATGATTTCTCTTGAATCAAATATTTTTATGTTTTTACTTTTTTTTCCTTTCTACTAGTGTGTGGGCATACATTTTTTTCTATTTTTAGTGAGTGCCCTATAAATTACAACATGTGCACTTCACTTTTTAAAGTCTAAAAATAATCAATAAATATCTCTCATTTATGACAATATATGAACCAAAAAATATTAGTTACATTTAAATTATTTGAATTTATACGCTTTTTTTATGGTGAGCCCTTCATTTTCCTCAGAAAATTATTATTTCATATTATTTGAGACCCAAATGTAAGTAACTTACTCCAAAGAGAATTTTTGTTTCTTGCTTCTGTCGGTTATATGGGGCCACTACCATCTGAGGACTACTTTATTATTTATTTATTTACTTACTTACTTATTTATTAAATTAATTAAATTTATGGGAGTGACATTAGTTAATAAAATTATATAGGTTTCAAGTATACAATTGAATAATACATCATATGTATATTGCATTGTCTGTTAACCAGCCAAAGTTAAACTTCCTTCTGTCACCATATATTGGACCCCCTTTACCCCTTTCTACTTACCCCTTCTCTCCTTCCTTCTGGTAACCACTAAACTGTTGTCTTTGTCTATGAATCTGCTTGTCTGTCATGTTTGTTTGTTGCTTTCAGTTTTATATCCCACATATGAGTGAAATCATTTGGTTCTTGACTTTTTCTGTCTGACTTATTTCACTTAGCGTGATAATCTCAAGATCTGGTAACATTGACTAATGAAATCCAATAATTTTCAGCTGTACATTTTAACAGTAAGGCGCGCGCGCACACACACACACACACACACACTGTTGTGTTTACCTTCCATAGTTAGATTTCTTTCTGTCACCACATATTTGACCCCTTTACCCCATATACCTCTTTCCTCCCACACCCCCTACTCTCTGGTAACTACTAGTCTATTATCCATGTCCATGAGTCTCTGTTTGTCCTGTTCATTTGTTGCTTTTAGGTTTATATCCCATATATAAGTGATATCATGTGATTTTCAACTTTTTCTGTTTGGCTTGTTTCATTTAGCATGATTATCTTGAGGGCCACCCATGTTGTTGCAAATGGCAGTATTTCATCTATTCTTATGACTGAGTAATATTCCATTGTGTATATATACTAAAGCTTCTTTAGCCAATCGTCTTTCAAAGGGCACTTCAGTTGCTTCCATGTTCTGGCCACTGTGAATAATGCTACTATGAATATTGTGGTATATATATTTTTATAGATAAATACTTTAAATTTGGGGGGGCTTAGATACCCAGAAGAGGGATTGGTGGGTCATACAGTAATTCTTTCCTTAGTTTTTGAGGAACCTTCATACTGTATTCTATAGTGGCTATATCAATTTACATTTCCACCAGCAGTGTATGAGGGTTCCCTTTTTCCCCACAATCTCTGCAACATGTGTTAGTACTTGTTCAAGGAATATTTTAATTTCATGGCTTAAGTTTTTGGGGAGCTATCCAAGTAATGTGGATTTGGGTGTCTAATGCATATTAGGGCCCGCTTTTGGTTGTAAAATCTGTTTCATCCCATCACCTATATGCATTTCTAAGGCAATTTTCCTTGCTGTCTGTTAGAGATAAATGTGGAACGAGTTTGCTTCTTGATCACACACTGAAGTTGAAAATTATGGACTCTATGGTTTGTGGAAGCAGGGTCTTCTTGTTAGACTCCCCATCTTATGAAGATCTTAGGCATTGCTTTCTGTTCCCCATAGCCTCTGAAATAATACAAACAAAGCTCAATTTCTATAGGTTTGGCAATAAATGCAGTTTTATTGCATTTTGAAATCCTGTCTTCATTTGTATATTGGCTTGATAAATTCTTACTATCTTTCCAGTTTTCCAGCGTTTTTAAGGACATTGCTTTTAATTCAGAAGTTTTGCTTCTTTTAACATGATGTCGGGCTTTTTTCTTCTATTATTATTTTTATTTTTTAATGTCAGTCTTAATTCTTAGTCAGACATATTAATGGAAAGTGGAATCCCTCAAATGGTCTATTCTCCCCATGCAAGCTGTAATTTACACTCTTACAGTGTAGATCTCATTATGTTATTTCCCAGCTAAAATTTCCCAATGGCCTTCCATCATACTCAGAATAAAACCCAATGTCCTTATCATGGATTAAAAATTCTTAGATGATATGGCTCCCACTGCCTCCTTGTCATAATCTTATAGCATTCTCTGCACTGCTCACCCCTTTGTAGATACACTGGCCTCCTTGTTATTCCTAGAACATACCAAGCATGCTCTTGCCTCAGGACCTTTGCACTTACTATTCTCTAGATATATCCACATAGCGTTGTTCTTCATTTAATTCAGCTTAAGTGTCACTTCCTCAAAGAGGTATTTTCTGACCACCCTTTCTAAGTTAACATATATTTTCCATATTTTCATACTCTGCTTTTTTTCTTCCTGATACTTGTCACATTATATTATATATAGTTTTATTATTTTTTAATTTTCTCTCTGTACCTAAAAAAGTGTAAGATGGTTGATCTCAGGGCCATTGTCTCCCTGCTATACCCTAAACATTTAAAATATGGTTTTTCAATGTCAGTAGGATTTGCTAACTATGGACATTTTGGACCAGATAATTGTTTGCTGTGGATAACTGCCCTGTGCATTGTAGGATATTTAGCAATATCCCTAGCCTCTACTCACTAGATGCCAGTAGTAAACCCTCTCTTGAGATAATTCCAAATGTCCCAAGACTTTACCAAACATTCCATATGGGACAAAATTAGCCCTGGTTGATTACGAGCAATCTGGAACAGCTCCTGAAACAATACTAATTCATTAACAAATGAAGAATTATAGGGTTGAATTCCAGTTTTGCTCCTTACTGACTGTGGGACTTTGAATCTGTGCAATAACAATCATAATAGTAAATAGCTTATAATTTTGCTGGAGGATTAAGGAAAAAATGCATATAAAGCATTTACTGGGGGTTTGACACATAAGTACTCAGAAAGTGTTTTTATTATCATTATCATTAGTATCCTTTAATATCTAAATCAAATACCACCTTTTATCTAAGCCTTCTCTGATTTCTTCCTTACAAAATACCCATTCCTTCTTCTGAATTCTACTAAAACTATGTCACATCAATTTGAATTATTTGTTTTAGCGTCTATATATTCTGGTGGACTGTGAACCATTCTTCAGGAAAAGGGACATTGCTATATTTGTCTTGTTACCACTTGAGCTTATATAGCATTTGACACAACTTAAAGAATGTATATTAAAACAAAGTTCCTCTCCTTTGGCATGGAAGAGATGAAAATGCATGAAGGTGATGGGACACTGGAAAAGGTCTCATCATTGATCTTTGTGTCATAAAAGACTTCCTGCCCCTGAATGAATAAAGTCAAGAATCAGCCAAGAGCACCAGAGCAATTAGAGGCAGAGCTGACTAAGAGGAGTCTTCAGGCTCCTAACCTATACCTTGCCTCATCTAAATCACATTAACCTCCAAAGAGAACATTGCTTAGAGAAATGGATCCCAAAAGTCATGGTGTCAAACCCTAGCAATAATGTTTCTCCTGAGAATATTCAGTGGAAGCTAACCATAGGAGACAATTATTCCCTTTAAATAGACTAAGATCTTTACATAGAGTCCATATAGAGGCAATGAAACACGGGAGGAAAGAATTAAGATGAAGTATTTATCCAGACCTGGGTTTGAACTCTGGCTTTATCTTTGACTAGCTATGTGACCTTAGTTAAGCTACTTAACCTCTCTGAGCCTCAATAACTTCATGTGTGAAATGGTAGATAATAAGAATACCTCACTCATAAAGCTAGTTTGAGGATTAAAAAGCATAGTGCTTACAGCAAAAGAAACAGAAAACAAAAAGCCTAATTGTCAACAAATAGAAAAAATGTGATTATATAGACAGCATTTCTATATAATGAGTGTGATTATATCCATATGAATATATTATTGGGTATTATTCAACCATGAGAAAGAAGGAAATTCTGCCATTTATGACTACATAGATGACCCTTGAGGGTATTATGCTAAGTGAAATAAATCAGACAGAGAAAGACAGATACTGTAAGTATATGTGGAATCTTAAAATGCTAAATTCACAGGAACAGAGTAAAGTGGTAGTTACTATGGGCTGGGAGGCAGGGGAAATGGGGGAATCTTAGTCAAAGGGTAAACATTTCCAGTTATAAGATGAATAACTTCTGGGGATCTAATATGCAACACGGTGATTATAGTTAATAATACTATATTATATACTTGAAAGTTGCTAAGAAAGTAGATCTTAAATGTTCTTCCCACACAAAAAAATGGTAATCATGTGACATGAAGGTGTTAACTAAGGCTATGGTGGCTATTGTTTTGGAATATACGTGTATCAAATTAACATGTCGTACACCTTAAACTTACACAGCGTTACATGGGAATTATATCTCAATAAAGCTGAGGGAAATGATTATTGCTTAAAGCTATGATCTGCCTAGCACACAGTAGTGCTTAAAAATGATAGCCTGTTTGTATTGCCGATCTTAGTATATCATGTTGCCCAAGACAAGTATTTATTTCATTAGATTCTCCTCTACTTGCTGCTGCCTTTCATGTTTCCAAACATCTTCATTCCGAAAATACATTAAACAATACAGAATCAAGATCTTATAAACTAGAAAGGAAAATTGGGGTGGCAAATATAAATTAACTGAAGGGGATATTAATGCAGTTCTACTCAAATATTCTTTTTAATTTTCTTCAAAAAGCCCTAAATTTTCATTACCCACAATAAACATAAATTGTAATGAATAACATTAGAAGTCCTGACAAATAGCATTTTAAATACAATAAACCATGAAATATGATTGTGATTTATGTTTCAAAGTCAATTTCACATTTAACACCTTTGCCTTTGTTCTTTATTTTTTTAGTGGGAAAGAACGATCTGTTTCTCATTAATCAAAGGTGCTAGTTTTCCTTTTTCTAAGCCCGTCCTCACCTTGACTTAGGTAGCACAGAGAAGAAATTAACAGGAGGGAAGGAAAGGCTATATAATTCCTTTCTGGTTCCTTTCATGTCATTCTCATCCCTAGTGCAAAACTGTTGACTACTGTGAAAATTTGTGATTGTGTTTCTTTAATCAAGAGTTTCAAGGTATTTTGCATTTGTTTTCCCTTCATTTGTTTTATCTAACCACAACACTACCTACTGCCCCAAACTACCTACAGCCCATCACTCCCATCAATACCCTAAATAGGGTATTAGAAAATGAAATGTATGGAGCAACTAGATCTGACTGTCTCAATTACAGACTATCTTCAAAAATTAATTTGAAATTAGACTAATAAAATTACAATTTACATATAAACTTACAGTTTCAAAATGCATATATGTGAGAAAGAAATATTTTGGAAAAATTTAAAGTGGATCTACCAGAGCAATTAAACTATAGTTCTGATATGTGTTACAGAAAGTCTACTCTGGAAAATTAAAGTACATTTTTCAGAAATAACCAATGACATTGAATTTTTCCCCATGGTTTTAACAGGAACCATGATTATTTTAATACAGACTACTTGGCACATAGTAGCATTTAAATTAAAATTTGCTGGGCATATGGATGTTATAGAAAATAAAATAATGCAACATTATGCATCGGGGGCAAGAAGGTACTGTATGCACAGATATACACACTGGAAACAAATGTTCATTAAAAGTGTTTTTACATGCAAAACAGGGATTATATCCTATAAAATAGTAACCAGATATTAAGTCGAGTGAAGTAGAATTTCATCTATACTATATTTTTGATATGTTTTCAAAGGGTTGAATTGGGGACAGCAAATAGCAAAAGAAATGTATGTGGTATGATTCAATTTTTAAAAGCAACTGTGGAACTTTCCCTTCTGTCCATGAAGAAATAACCAGTCCAGAACTTATCCTCCAAGTGCAAACAACCAGAAAACTGGAAAACAAACATGTGAAACAATCTCTTTTCAGAAATCAGTGCAATGGGCACTGCAGGACTATGATCACAAGAGAAGGGAAACGAGATGAGGTGAGCTCTACAATCACTCCAGCTCCATACCAGGAGGTAAAATGTTAACTTTGGCACAAATTCGAGGAACGAAGAATGCAAGTGAGCTGCTGTTGTTTCACTAAATTGAAGTGTAGAAATTTGAATTTAGGTAGGTTGAAATATTTGGAATTTGTATAACAGAATAATGGAGAGAAGGGAGCTATGCAGAAAAAGAGCTCCAGAAAATTTCATGGGGGCATTTTGAATCTTTGGCTGACTACTAAACATATGTGTAGGGTGAGATACCTGAAACCAGAGAAAGAATGACAGCTTGTGAGGCATCAGTTGACAATTTTCTGGAACTCACTGTCACTGCTCCCTAGGAACACACCTGTAGATGAAGAGGTTGGGTTTATTGCTCATTGAACTGAGGGAGAACGAAAACCAGGGTATCTCAGTAAGAGAGTATTAGAAAGAACTTATTATAGGATTTAGACTTTGGTTGGGTAATTTGCTGTAGATTGAATACTGGTAGAAAACAAGGGCAATTCTATGACTGGGTATCAAAATAAATCTTATATAGAAGGAGAGCAGACTAGAGCAAATATAAAGCTGTAATTGGAAAAATAAGTAGCAGTCACTCATATGAGCAGGGAGAAGCAGAAATTCGTATTTTTGGAGGTTGTACAGTGATCTTATTTTTTTCTGTGCTTAAACAAAATTATAAAATGCCCTTGTTTTATCTCACTTTATCATGGTCTGAAATTGGTGTTCTGTGAGGTTATATCCAACAAGAGACTAATATGGCTTAGCCGTGAGCGCCAGGCCAGCTTCTGATAGCACTAAGGCCTAGCTATAAGAGTCAGACCAGTTTCTAGATGTCAAAAACAGTTTTTTTCTCTTAATTTCCCACGCATAAGGTTCAAACATCTTCAAAACCCTACCAGTGAAAATGGAGAGACTTCACTTAACACTTCAAGAAATCAATAGCTACCAGAAGGCTAAATTAGCCCAAGATTAAAGGTTACTCCAGACTCACCCTGACAAAGATTAGAAACAAACCTTAAAATCAAATCTAAAAAAAAATGGGAAAAAAAAGATCCTTAAAATTATAATCCCAAAATCTTCATTTAACTGCCTAGCAAAACAAACTGAACAGCCAATCATGAGCCGTAACCAGGAGGAAATGAGAGATGATGGAATTAGCCAACAGGGCTTTAAAACATTTATTTAAAATAATGTGAGTATGGTCTATACCTTAAAGAGAAACACAAACATAATGAGGAGAGAAATAAAAAACAAAGCATGAGAATTTGTAGCTTAAACATATTATCTGAAATTAAAAACTAAGTGTGTGAAATTGCCAGGACATTAGATACTGCAAAATAAAAATGTGTGTGTGTGTGTGTAATGAAGCAAAGATAGAAAATTCAGATTGTGGCAATGGAATCTGAGTATTACAAAATGTATTAAATAACTTCACTGAGGAGGGCAGGGGAAGATAGATATGAATGGAGTCTATGAAACTAAAGGGAAAAAGAATTTTACAGAAACACTGAACTGTATTGAATAACATTGTTTTCCATTGGGATATGCGCTAACAATTCTGAAACCACTCAACATCTATACTGGAACTGAACAAGTAAGTAAATAGATGATGGATTGTAGGATCTCAGTTTCTAACTGTTGGGATTGGAGGTTGTAGATAAGCAAGGCAGAAGGCTAGAATGATTCATATGGTAATGGATTAGAGCTGAAGACATCAGTATAAACTTGGATTTAGCTTAATATAGATAAACATGGCTACGTATAGAAGTATAGATATGAGTATATAAACAATTGAGTATACATACATATACTTTCTCATTTTATCAGCTGAGAGGGTATAAAATTGATGGCACCCAGTAGCAACCAATACACTTAGGACTCACATCTTGATTTCCAATATCATTCTCTCAGTAAAAGAAATCAGTGTTCCTTGAAACACTGACTGATTATCGTACTGGGGCAAGAAATACAATATGATGAACCTAGAGCATCTCGTAATGCCAGGAAGTAAAGAAATCTCAAAAGCAAAAGGGAGGAACATGTTAAAGGACACAGAGACCAAAAGAAAGAACAGAGCCCCTAATGGCCAAAGCTGGAACAATATGAATAGCAAAATTAATAAAGTACTGTTGAATTACAATGTAAACTATAAATATCTCAGAGTCCTTAGTTTTTTGATGTAAATACATTTTTGAGTAAATAAATAGGGGAAAGAGACAAATCTATTCAGAACAATTCTGAATAATTTATGTTGATAATCCCTACTCTAAGAGGTAAGAGCTTAATTCTCCTGTCCTTTGAGTGTTGGCTGCATTTAATGATTTACTTCAAAAGAAGAGTATTTGGAAAGGGAGGCATAACTTCATTGTGGAGAAACCTGACATACATTATTTTGGTGATTAAGGCTGATATTATGTGATATCATGTAGCCCTGATATGATGTTATGAGAAAAACAGTTGACCTCTGCAATATTATTCCCTAAAACTCACAGCCACAGTCTGATAATAATAACCACACCAGACAAATGCCAATTGAGGGACATTCTACCAAATCCCTCACCAGTACTTCTCATAACTGTCAAAGTCATCAAAAACGAGGAAATCTGAGAAACAGCTAAGAGGAGCCTAAGGAGACACGATGACTAAATGTAATGTGGTGTCCTGCATGAGATCCTGGAGAAAACAAATAAATAAATGAAAAACAAACAAACAAGAATTGGATAAAACCTAAGGAATACTGAATAAAGTATGGGCTTAAGTTAATCATAATATGTCAATATAAGTTCATTTTTTTGTGATATATGCACCATACAAGTGTAAGATGTGAACAATAGGGAAAACTGAGTGTTTGATTTTCTTATATGTGAACTTGCTGAATCTTCACATCTTTATAGTGAATCTAAAACTATCCTAAAAAAGTTTATTAAAAATTTACAGAGTGCTAGTGACTAGTGACAATTAGAATAATGTTACATGACCCCATATATGTGTTAGGAGTCCAAGAAAGAGAAGGGAGAAAGCTAGAAGCAGAAAAAATTATTTGAGGATAAATGGATAAAATTTTGTAAATTTGTTTAAGAAGCTATAAAGTCATAGGAGTTCAAGATTAAACAAAACACGTTACATATAGATGAATAAAAAGAATTATTATAGACTTGTCAGAAATCAAGAAAGTCAGAAGATACTTGGCAAAATTTGCAAAGTGCTAAAGTAGGCAAAACTGTCAACCTAGATGTCTACATCCAGTGAAAATATATTTTGGAAATGAGAGCATACAGAAATTTTCAGAAACAAACAAAAAAGCAGATCAATTTTCACAAGCAGTCCTCAAGTATAAGAAATGTTAAAGGATTGTCAATATAAGAAATGTTCAAACTTGTAGAGAAGTTTTATGAGTTTATTTGACCCAAACTCACGACAATTGCTGGGAAGCAAAGTCTCAAGGGATCGAGAAAATGATCTGGAGAATGACAGTTTTGCAGCTTATTTTATACATTAGAGTCAAAGGAGGAGCCCTAAGGAGTCCTACTGGTGGTAGATTAAGGGGACTGGAGAAAGCAAAGCAGGGAAATCTCTGGTATTGGATAAAAACTAAAATGGAGAGAAACATACTTCTTTTACATTGCTGGATACAGGATAGTTAACAATGAACATTTACAGCACACAGAGGTGGTATGCGGGGAACAAGATAACAATGAGGGACGCTGTAGTCCTGTGTAGGTTTTGCCTGGAGGGGACTGGAAAAGATTTCTTTGACTTCTCAAAGGTGTGTTATCTTAGATGCAAAAAGACAACGGAGAGGCTCACTTAAAGTAAAGATTTACCTTTGTCACAGAAACTACAGGTCTAGGACTTCACTACCCATAGTAACATGCTTTTATTTAGGAATTTTTTCTGTTCAGACCATCCTATGTGGTTACTTTCTTTTTTGGAGTTTGTACGGTCTGCCATGCTGGCCTCCCTGAGCTTGTCAGGTTTAGAATGTGGTCCCTTTTTCATTCACGGGATGTTCTTCCAACTGAAGGAAAATGACATAGACCACCTAGAAATTTGGATGTATAAGAAACGAGGAAAAGGGCCTAAAATGATGAATATGTATGTAAGTTTTGAAGGTTTTTCCATTAATTAGAATAAAAAGAAGACAAAAATTACAAATATCAGGAATTAAAGAGAGAATGTCACTGTGTACCCCATAGTCATTTAAAAATTACATAAAGTTTAAACAATTTAATGACAGAGGAGCATGGGAGCTATTAGTAAAAGAAAAGAAAGCATTATTTTTAGACCAAGACACCGTCTTTGGGGAGGAAGGGAAAGGCAGGAGTTTTTGTCATGCAGATTGCCTCTTCTTTCTATGGGGTAGCAGTTGGAGAAAGCCTAAGTGACCAATTACCTCATTGATGTTTGACTAGAAGTTCCAGACTGGTTGATTAAGATTATATTTCTGGGAGAGGCTGAAACATCAGTTAGATCAGGTATTAAATCTAGGTTTGGTATAATGGGCTTTAGCAGAATTGATGCTATCTTGGGCCTGAGGTTTTCTCTTTAGCATAGCTTAGACGAAATGGACAATTTTCTTGAAAGACAAAATATCTAAATGTAATAGGGAATTGTCATAGGTGCCTACGTTGTATACAAATATACAATTCATATGCAGTTTTAAAAGCTCAATAATTTACTTTTAAAAATAGCATTGACATTATTTTTCCATGTGTATTACTATATGTAATTCTATTTTTCATACATCTTCGATTAAAATTTTATTAAAGAAGAAATAGCTGTGCTGAAAAATAATTCCTGGAATGAAGTTATATACATCATCTTGCCCTGGAATTACTTGACTTTGGGGCAATAAGATTTCAGAAATCTTGCTTGAAGGGTAACTTTTTTTTTCTGGTTTTGGCATAGGATGAAAAACAAGGGCTTTATCAGAAAAAGCTGTCTATGCTATGCACTTCCTAACTATGGTGCCTCGGTGGAGTTACTTAACTTAGCCTCACTTTTTTATTCATCAAATGGGCCATAACTCCTCTCTCTCAGAGTTTTAAAATTAGAGAGATCATTTAATAATTTAAAACTGGTAGATACCCAATAAATGACAGCTATTATGATTAGTTTTTCATGATTATTATTTACAGTTTTGCATAAGGCTGGTTTAGGTGTACACAATATTGTTCCTTTAGTGAATTTGCATCTATATAGTTAAGGAATGCCATTTCTATAACTACTAACATTCACAAGCTCTTTCATGGATGTGGCCTGTTAGCACTGTGGGAGAGTGTACTCCCCACTCATCTATCTTCCCCTCCCCTCTACCCTCTGATAAACCACTAGTCTATTGTCTATGTCCATGAGTCTCTGGTTTTTTGTCCTGTTCATTTGTTGCTTTTAAGTTTATATCCCACATGTAAGTGATATCATGTTGTTTTCAACTTTCTATCTGACTTATTTCGCTTGGCATGATTATCTCGAGGTCCATTCATGTTGTCGCAAATGGCAGTATTTCATCTCTTCTTATGACTGAGTAATATTTCAGTGTATATATGTCCCACAGCTTCTTTAGACAATCATCTACCATAGGACACTTCGGTTGCTTCCATGCCCTGGCCACCGTGAATAATGCTGCTATGAACATTGGTGTGCAAATATCTTTTTGGATAAGGGTTTTCAAGTCTTTGGGGTAAATAACCAGTAGAGGGATTGCTGAATCATATGGTAGACCAAGTCTTAGTTTTTTGAGGAAGCTGCATACTGTTTTCCATAGTGGCTGTACCAATTTGCAGTCCCACCAGCAGTGTATGAGGGTTCCCTTTTCTCTGCATCCTCTCCAACATTTGTTATTACTTGTCCTATTCTAACAGGTGTGAGATGGTATCTCATTGTGGTTTTGATATGCATTTCCCTAATAGCTAGTGATGTTGAGTATTTTTTCATATATTTGTTGGCCATTTGTATGTCTTCTAGGGAGAAGTGTCTATTCAGGTCCAAAATGGGAGTGTACTTTTAAACTTCAGTCACAGGTGACAACCTGAACAATGTAATTGCTTTTGTTTCTGGGGCTGAAGTATAAGAATTGCAAGGGGCCAATTCTGCCTTGCTAAAGTTTTTGATGATTAGTTTATTGACAAGTTGATTGACAAAGTTAGTTCATCATGTGGGTTTCTTTCTTTATATTTGAATTAAAATGAAGTTTAAATGTCATTTAAAGTAAATTCTTAAAAAGAGAACAACTTGCAATGATACTATTTTGGCACATTATAATTACATCTTTTGTATTACTCCTTCATTTCAATCTTCTTTCAGGTAGAAAAGTATAATTTATAAGTTTTGCTTATTATAAACGAGGATACAGTTATCAAAGAGAAAGAAAAAAAAAAGTTGAACTGAAGAATTAGCCAGCTTACATTCTAAATTAAATTTATTCCTAGTTTGTTATACAACTGTCTTACTGCTCTCTTCATAGTATCTTTGAGAGCAGTGGTGTAAATGGAAAATAAACAGTGTGTGATCAAAGGGCTTGGGGTCCTGCTTAGACTCTTTTAACACATGAAATATATCACCATCACATGCCGTGATATTGCAGGAAAAATCGATACAATCTACTCTTGAAAAATATATCTTTTACAACCCACATCAAAGAACTGTGACTTATTTGGTAAGTCACTTTATTCTAACATAGCAAAGTGAAGATTTGGCAACGAGGCTCTAAATAAGATGTCTTTAGTATTGGACAATAGGGTTTTTTAAATTCCTCATTCTTATAATGTAACTCATTCAATACTGAGTATCTACCATGAACCAGACAATATGCTAACTAGGTCTGAGATGGGGTTGTATAAATCAGGGATGGATAGGACATGACCCTGGTTATCATGAAACTTTCAATCTAGGAAAAGGTATAAGCCTTGTGTTTTAATCATTATTTATCTGCTATGTTTCAAATTGTGTGTTACATGTTTCTCCATATATTAGCTAATGGGGTCTTCAAAAAAGCCCCCCAATTAGCGGTTATTGCCCACATTTTGTAGGTGAGGAAAATGAGGATTATATATGTAAAGTTCAATGTCAAAGGTCACAGATATAATAAATGACAGAGCTGGAATGTGAATTCTGGCCTTTACGTTCTAAGTCTAAAAGCTATTTCTACTTCATCACAACTTCTCTACATTTCAAATGTGAAATTTTATCAAAGAATACCAATGCAATATAAGAGTTCAAAGGGAGTAAGCCAATCTCTAGTCAGAAGTTTCGGCCATCCTTCATGGCAGAGGCAACTGAGACTTGGGGGTAGTCATAATCTCAATAGATAGATGTACAGTGGAACATAGTGGAAACAATAGATCTGTCAACTAGAGGATATTAAAGATGACAGTCACATTTGGAGCACAAAAGCCATAGAATATGATGACACCATTATGCATAATGGGAAATTCAATACAGGAAAGTACTTGAGACAGTTGGTATTTGACAGGACTGCTGAATTGCTGGTAATCTTGTCATCCATTTAAAAATATTTTATTATTAAAAACGATTCAAAAACATGTATTAATAAATCTATACTGGATCCTATAGCATGGAGCTGGAAAAAGATGAATAAGTGGACTTGAGAGAGAGAAAAACATTCAGACAACCAAAGGGAGAAGATGCAAGAAAAAAAGGAAAAAAAAAACAGCTTCTAAGACACTGAAGTGAGAATGTGCCTTGAGAAAGAAATTTAGGTTGTCAATGAAATTGGAGTAGAGTAAATGAGTAGGAGACTGGGAGATGCATTCACAGAGGTATCTCAGGGTTAAGAAGGAGGGCTGGTGGCGGGCAGATAGATCATAGAGAGCCTTTCAGCTTTGGCTTTAACTCTGAGAATGAGTGTTTTGGGAAAAGGAATGACTTGATCTGACTTTAGATTTATAAGGATCACCATGACTTTTGTGTTGAGAATAGATTGCAGAAAGGAGTCCAAAAAGGAGACTATTGCAATACTCTAAAAAAGAGATGTGGTAGCTTGGATAAATATAATGTCAAAAGCAATAGTGATAAGTGGGTGAATTCCAGATTTACTCTGAAGGTAGAGTCACCAGTATTTCCTGAGCAACTAGAAGGATGTTTGTTGCCATTTACCGAGATGGAGGCGATTCTGAGTAGAGCAGGTTTTAACAGAGAAATGGGGAGATCACAGTGTTGGTTTGAGTCATGTTCAATTGTGTTAGGCCTGTGAGTGTTGACTTCCCGGGAAGGTCTGTGCTGGAGGCACAAATATGGGAGTCATTGTCTTAGAGATGGTATCTAAAGCCATGCGAATGAATGAGATATCTAGAGAGTGAATATTGAGAAAGAAGAGATTTAAGTTTCGAGCCCTGGGGATCTTTAATCATTTATGACAGACAAAATAGGAGAAATTACCAAGACTAAGAAAGAATAACAGTAAAAGTAAGAGGAAACAAGACGAGTGCCGTGTCCTGGAACCTAAGTAAAAAAAGTTTTCCAAGGAAGAGAGAATAAGCAATTGTGCGAAATGCTGTATAGAGGTTCACTAGTCTGAGGACTGAGAATTGAAATTTGGTTTAGCAGTGTGTATATTATTAGTGACAGTGATAAAAACAGTGTAGATGGGCTAGAAAGAGTGAAACCCTGCTTTGAGTGTATTTGTGTTTTTAGTTTTCAATTAGACTTGATGTTCATTACTATTTTATATTAGTTTCAGGTGTACAGCATAATAGTTAGACATTTATATAAATTACGAACTGATCCCCCAATTAATCTAGTACCCACCTGGCACCATCCGTAGTTATTACCATATTATTGACTATATTCCCTATGCTGTACTTCACATCCCCGTGACTGTTTTGTAACCACCAATTTGTACTTGTTAATCCCTTCACCTTTTTCATCCAGGCGCCCAAAATTCCTCCCATCTGCTAACCATTAGTTTGTTCTCAGTATCTGTGAGTCTGTTTCTGTTTGTTCATTTATTTTCTTCTTTATATTCCTCATATAGGCAGATCATATATTATTTGCTTTATCTGTTTGTCTTATTTCACTTTGTATAATACTCTCTAGGTACCATCCATGTAAATGGTAAGATTTCATTTTTTATGGCTGAGTAATATTCCATAATATACATGTACCACCTCTTCATTATTAATTATCTGTTGATGGGTACTTAGGTTGCTTCTAGTTCTTAGCTATTGTAAATAATGCTGCAATGGGCATAGGGTGCTTATATATTTTTTGAATTAGTGTTTTGGATTTCTTCAGACAAATACTCAGAAGTAATTTGCTGGGTCATATGGTAGTTCTAATGTTGTTATGCTTGATGTTATCCCAAAAGTCTATTAAGCTATGGTCATTTAAAAAAAGGGTTTTTTTACTGTTCTGATATGTTATTTTCTGCTACCTTGTCTTCTGTATTGCTTATTCAGTCCTCTGCTTCATTTAATCTGCTGTTGAATCCTTCTAGTGTATTCTTCACTTTATTTACTCTATTCTTCATTTCTGACTGTTTCTTTTTTATGGTTTCTGTGTCCTTTTTTATACTTACTATCTCTTTGTTGAACTCCTCACTAAATTCATTGAGCATCCTTATAACCAGTGTTTTGAACTCTGTATCTGATGGATAGCTTGCCTTCATTTCATTTAGTTCCTTTTCTGGAGTTTTCTTATTTTCTTTTATTTCCTTATTTTGGCTGCCTCTCTGTATTTCTATGTTTTAGGTAGATTTGCTATGTCTCCCAGTCTTGGCAGGGTGGCCTTGGAGCCCAGAGGTGTTGTCTCCCTGATCACCTGATCTGGGTGCTCCAGGAGTGTCCCTCGTGTGGGTCATATGTGCCTTCCTGTTGTAGTTGAACCTTGATTGCTGTTGGTACATCAGTGGGTGGGATTGACTCTCAGGCTGCTTGGCTGTGAGGATTGGCCACGAAAACAGTATATGAGTTGCCATGCTGGGATTGATTTCACAGAGCAGGATTTATCCCAGTGGACTCTTGTGCCTGCTGAGACTACCCTTTGATTATGCCACTTATGGGGTAATCCAGTGGTACTCTTTTGTGGCTACTGAGGATGTTTGTTCTGGGACCTCTTGAGAGGGCCTCCTGGGAGGCCTCCTGTGCATGCCAAGGTCAGCTGCTGCCTGGGACCAGCCTGGGGCAACCTGGTAGTAGCTACAAAGATATCTGGGTTTGGTTGGTGCCTCTGCTGCACCCGAAGGCTCATGGACAAGGCCAAGCTACAAATTGAGGTGGACTACTACCAGTACGGGGCCAAATGCAGCTCAGCAAAAGGCCCAGGGCACTCTGGGGTCTGTCACCACCTGCCAGCTGCCTATAAGGCTCAGCTTCTGAAAGAGTCTCAGGTGGTACACAAGTTGGGTACAGGGTCTCAGGGTATCACCAGGGAGGGTTCAAGTGATGTTCTCCAGATTAATGTGGATTCAGATATGGTGCCTAGGGTTGCTCAACAAAAAGTCACATTGCACACTGAGGCCAGCTACTGCCTGCTTCAGGCCCATAGACCCCTAAGAATTGTCCAAGGAAGCCTGCAGCATAGGTCATTGTGGGCTGCTTGCCACTGAAAGAGCCTTAAGTGGTGCAGAAGTTGGGTGGGGCAGGTTCCCAGTGAGTGTCACCAGGGTAGAGGGAGTGGAGTTCACCAGGCCAATGCAGATTCAGATTTGGCCATTTAGTGGGTAAGCTGAACATAGGAAATATGGCACTTGTCCACTGCCTGTACAGGAGGCAGGCTCAACACAATGAAAGTAACAGCTGATCCTATAGCCCTCACCCTGAAGCCGCACAACTCAGTCTTTACCTCTATGTCTCTGGCACCTTCCAAGACGTTGTCTCTCTGCTGGAGCCTGGGATGAGTACCTGCAAGCAAGCGAGTCTGTGCACAGGCCCTTTAAAAGAACACCTTAGTTTTCAGCAGCCTCCTGTCTCACCTGGATAGTTAGAATCCCTGTTGATTTTCACAACCAGATTTTGTGGGGACTTCTCTTCCTGGCACTGGTGCTCAGGGCTAGGGAACCTGTTGTCGGGCTGGGAACCCCGCGCTCCTCCAGGGGTACCTCTAAAGCTGAGATATTCCTCCCAATTCTCAAGTTCCATACATGAGTAAGGGGCAGCCTGTTTCATATCTCTGCCCCTCCTACCAGTCTTGATGTGGCTTCTTTTTTATATCCTTAATTATAGGACTTCTGTTCAGCTAGTTTTCAGATGGTTCTCCAGGTTGACTGTCTCTAATTTAGTTGTAATGTTAATATAATATGGTTATGAGAGGATGCAAGCACAGTATTTTCCTACTCTGCCATCTTGACAGGAACCTCAACCTTCACCCTTGTAAATTATACAATTCAATGATATTTATATATTAATAAAGATGTACACTCAATACCACTATGTAATTTCAGAATATTTTCATCACCCCAGAAAGAAACCCTGTAAAAATTAGCAGTCACTCTTCTTTCTTCCCTCTCTTCAGCATTTGGCAATTGCTAATCTACTTTCTGTATCTATGGATTTCCTTATTCTCACATTTCATGTAAATATGATCCTATAATATGTGGCCTTTTGGGTCTGGCTTTAACTTAGCATAATCTTTTCAAGGTTCATTTATATAACATGTAACAAGAACTTCTTTCCTTTTTACAGCTGAATAATATATCATTATATGGATACATCACATTGTATTTACCCATTCTGTAATTGATGTAAATTTGGGTTGTTTCATCTTTTGATCATTATGGATAATGCTGCTGTGAATGCTTGTGTATAAAGTTTTGTGTGAACAAATATTTTCAATTCCCTTCTTTTATTCCTGATGTTAGTAATTTGAATCTTTCTTTTTTTTCAGTCTAGCAAAAGGTTTATTGATTTTGTTGATCTTTTCAGAGTCAACGTGATTTTTGTTGATTTTCTCTTTTCTTTTTCTAATCTATATTTCACTTACTTTTTTCCTCTAATCGTTATTATTTTCTTTCTTCTGTTTGATTTTGGTTTACTTGATCATCTTTTATAGGTTCTCAATAGGTTAGGTTACTGAGTTGAGGTTTTGGGTTTTTAAAAAAATATCTTGTAACTGGAAATTTGTAACTTTTGAGCACCTTTATCCATTTTACCACTCCACCCCCACTTTGGTAACCACTAGTCTGTATTCTATATCTATGAGGTCATTTTTCATTTTGTTTTTTGATTCCAAATAGAAGTAAGATCATATGATATTTATCTTTCTCTGTCTGACTTATTTCACTTATATAATGCCCTCAAAGTCCATCTGTGTTATCATGAATGAGAGGCTGACTTTATTTTTTATGGCTGAATACTATTCCATTGAATATATATAAGCACATTTTCTTTACTTGTTGATCCATCAATGGATACTTAGGTTGTTTCCATGTCTTGGCTATTGTAGATAACGATGCAATGAACTTGAGGGTGCAGACGATTTTCAGTTAGTATCTTTGTTTCCTTTGGATAATACCTAGAAGTGGAATTGCTGGATCCCATGATAGTTGTATTTTTGATGTTTTGAGCATCCTCCATACTATTTTCCATAGGTCTGCACCAAATCACACTTCTACCTACAGCACCCAAAGTTCACTTTTGTCTATATCCTTGCCTATTTGAGTTTTTAAAAATGTAGATGTTGACAACTAAATTATCTCTCCAAGCACTGTTTTAGCTGCATCCAATTACTTTTTGTTAGTTATATTTTTATTTTCTTTTATTTCAAGTATTTCCTAAGTTTACCTGTGATTAATTTGACTCATTTGATTATGTAGGAGTATGTTGTTTGATTTCTACATATTTCCCAACTTTTATTCTTTTACCAATTTATAATTTCATTTTTTTCTGGTTAGAGAATATACTTTGTATGTAATTTATTGAGACTTGCTTCATAGCCTAAAAATATGGTGTGTACTCAAGCATGTTTGATGTAAATCTGAGAAAAATATGTATATTGTTTTTGTTTGGTGGAATGTTCAATAGATTTTTTGTCAGGTCTTGGTTGGTTTATAATGTTGTCCAAGTTTTCTTTTTTTGTCATTGGTCTTTTGCCTAGTATTTCTTCTATTTTTGAAAGGGAGATTTTGAAGTCTCCAGTTATTACAATTGAGTTGTCTTTGTCTATTATCATTTCTGTCAGTTTTAGATTCATGGGCTGTATTGTTAATACAATTATTTTTATAATTTTTATATATACTTGATGGCTTAACAAATTTAGCTTCATAAAATAGCCTTACTTCTCTCTAGTAATAATTTTTATCTTGACATCTCTCTTGTTTAAAGCCACTTCATATCTCTTTGGTTACTGGTCACATGGACTCTTTTTCCATCCTTTTAGTTTCAAGCTATTTGTGTCTTTGAATCTAAAGTACATCTATTGTACATAGCATATAGTTAGATTATTTTAATCTGTTCTGCCAATCTCTTTTAAGTGAAATGTTTAATTAATTTACATGTAATATAATTGCTGATAAGGTAAGATTCGTGTCATTTTGCTGTGCTTTTTATTGATATTCTACTTTTTTTCTATTCACTACTACCTTCTTTTGTATAAAAAGACATTTTATAGTATATCATTTTAATTTCTATCATTTATTTTATTAAAATTAATTTATTAGTGGTTTTCCTGGGAATTGTGATTAACATCTTAATAGCAATCTAGTTTGGATTGATACCAGTTTAATTTCAATAGTATGTAAGATCTTTGCTTCCATTCAGCTCTGTTTCCTCCTTTCTCTTTTGTGTTCTTATGGTCGTACAAATTACATCTCTGTACATTGCATGTCTACCGACATGGATTCATAATTATTTCTTTAAGCAATTGTCTTTTAAATCACAGAAAAATAAAAAAGAGTTACAAACAAAACATTTTTGTGCTGTTTTTTCATATTTTTGTAGTAATCATTACTGATGCTCTTTATTTCTTTATGTGGATTTAAGTTACTGTCTAAGCTTTCATTTCAGGCTAAAAAAACTTCTTTTAGTATTTACTGTAGGGCCTGTCTGCTGGTGATGACTTATCTCAGGTTTTGTTTATACGATTGTATCTTAATTTCTCCTTCATTTTGAAGGATAGCTTTACTGGATATAAATTCACAATTCACTGCTTTTATTTTTTAACATTATATATATGCCATCTTGCTACCTTCTGACTGACTTCTATGGTTTCTGATGAGAACATAGCTGTTAATTTATTGAAGTTTACTTGTAGAAGATGAGTTGGCTTTCTCTTACTGCTGTCATCATTCTCATTTTTTGTCTCTGTCAGTTTGATTATGGTGTGTGTAGGAGCAGATTTTTGAGTTTATGGTACTTGGACTTCACCTGAGCTTTTTGGCATGTGTAGTTTAATGGTCTTCATTAAACTTGGAAAATTTTTTGGCAATTATTTCTTCAATTCATTTTTTTTTTACCACTCTTCACTCTACTATGCTTTCAGGACTCTATGCATATTTTAGTACGATTGATGATGGTCTCTGTATATTGCTCTTTTTTCTTCATTCTTTTTTCTTTCTGTTCTTCAGATAGGTAATCTCAATTAACCCATCATACATTCACTAGTTCTTTCTTTTGCCTTGTCAAATATGCTATTGAGACTTCTACTGAATTTCTTTTTTTCAGTTATTATATGTTTGAACTCCAGAATTACTATTTGGCATTTAAAAAAATAATAATAATTTCTCTTTTCTTTTTGATATGCTCAATTTGGTGAGACATGACTTTCATATTTTCCTTTCTGTCTTTAAAAATGATTTCCTTTTGTTCTTTGAACATATTTAGAATAATTGATTATAAGTCTTTTTTCTAATATGTCCAATATCTGCTCTTCAGGGACAGTTTTTCTTGATTGCTTTTCGATCTCTGCATCGAGCATACTTTTTTGTATCATTATCTCATAATTTTTTGTCAAAAACCAGATATTTTAAATCATATTTTGCAGCAGTTCTGGAAATAAAATTCTCCTTTTCTCTCAGAGTGTGTTTTTGTTGCTGTTTATTGTTGTTTATGTTCATTTTTTTTGTTTAGTGACTTCTCTGAACAAAATTCCATAAATCTCTATTTTTAGTCATGTGTGGCCATTAAAGTTTTTACTCAGATTAGTTGTCAACTAATTATTGGACAGAAGTTTTCTTAAATGGTTGGAACCAATAAGTCTTCTGTTCTTTGCTGAGGGCCTGTGTGTTTTGAGGTATACACCTTTAATACTGAACCAGGAAGTTGACTATTCTGCCTTATCCTTCATTTCTTGTGCAAAGTTTCAAGGTCAAGTAGAGGCAAGAGCATAGAGCCTTCTTAGGTCTTTACAGACATGCACACTGCCGTGGCCATATGCTTAACTCTATGCATACATACACTTGGTGTTTTAGATTTGAAGTCTTTATGGACATCTCATTCCTTAGTTTTTCTTTTTAAGCTTTTGGTTAGTTTATTTTTCACTCCCATTTTCTACCTCGTCAGACAGTCTTGAATTTTAACAATTGCATTTTCTTCAAACTCGACAGAAAAGGCTTTACTTAGTAGGTGATATCCAAATGATATAGACAGCCTTACAAGTGAGATCTTCCAGGGAGACACCAGACACATCAAATATAACACTTATCTGAAATGTAGTTTTGAAGATGCTCCAACATTGTTCTTTCCCTCCAGTGGCTGCCAGACTATTGGCTCTGTCTGTGAATGCAGGCTATTAGTTTTCTAGTCTCCAGTGGAGCTAGAGAAGTGATATTATACTAGGACAAGTTAAAACACCACCAAGCTCACTGTTCTTACCTTCATTTAACCATTTTTCTTGATTAAGTAATCCTCTTATTGTTACTATCATTTTGTTAATTTCCAGAGCTTTGAAAAGGATGATTCTTATAATTTTTATTAGTTTTATCATTTCTTTTATTAAGAAGAAAATATCTGGAGGTACTTAATACACTATTTTCACCGCCATCACTTCTTATCTGAATTTTATATGACTAATAGGAGTTTTCCATTATCATAATAAAAAGGATGTCCCTCCAGGCAGAGTAAATTTAGAATAAATGCGCAGAAAAAGGAAATAGAACAGCATCCTTGGGAACCATTAATCATTTTTTATGATCGGAATGCCAAATGGAGTTGGCTAGAAAGCTAAGCTTGAGGTGTGATTTTGAAGGGCTTTGTAGACCTTGCTAAGATTTATAGTAGTGTGCTAGAATTTCATGACCTAGTTGATTACTAAAAAGTATTAATTTTAGATAATTTAATAACTAAAATTAAATTATGTAAAATATGATATTAAACAGAATGTATTAAAAACCCAGATAATATCTACTCAATACTAATCATTTCCTAATGATTTCACTCCATTTAATTATTATCTATGCTACTGAGGGTATTTATTTCTATTATATCTGCAAAGTGGCCATATTATGCCATGGTATACTATTGTACATCTCTTCCTTGCTGTGTTTAGTGTCATGTTGGTAGTTTGAGATCCGTCACAGCGGTAGGTAATATTTACACAACAGATATAAACAAATGCTGCAAATCAGAGCTTTTTTTTGAGAGCCAGTCAATAAACATTTACCAGCACATCACTGAGTTTATACCTTATTTTTCCAGAACCTCTAGACATTGAAAAATTAAAGAGATTATGTAAAATAATTCAATTGCACTTTAGAAGAATCTAGTGCAGAAATTATCAAACCTTTTTGTGTAACAAGACATAGTAAATATTTTAGGCTTGGACTCTTAAGACTCTGTTGCAACTAATCAATTCTGCTTTTGCAGTGTGAAAGGCACCATAGACAATACAAAAACAAATGGGGTGGCTATGTTCCAATAATACTTTATTTACTAAAATAGGCAGCAAGTAAGATGCTGACTCTCAACTTGGCTTATTCTGACTAATATATCACTCTTCTAAGTTCCTCTACTGAGCACCTCCTCTACTTCAGTCTGAATGTTTAAACCTCTATTTCTTGTTTTACCAAGCAAAAATGGTTTCTCCTAACTCCCTATTTTGTAGGATGAAATATCTGTAAATTCCCCCCTTCTCCTTTCCTTGTATGCCTCCTGTACCCATCCTTACCTCTTTCATCACCCAGGCTTTGTTAGCACTATGTTTATTTTATATTGTTATGCCTGATCACTATGGTTACAAAACTGATTGTGTTAACTATTTTTTGATTTGCATCCAGTTGATCATATAGATAGAAAACTGTGAGTATTTATATCGTTATGATTATGTAAATATCATTCACTGTGAGACAATAATGTGCTTAATTAAAGTTCTTCCTTTATGGGCACAGTGTCAGAACATCAGTGGCATTTTAAGGAGCACATTTCTAGTAGTAGGTTCAAATAGATTCACCTTTTCAAAAAAATTCCCAGTTGCTTATACCATAAATTCAAGTTTTTCCAAGTCCACAATTATTATACCCAGGGATTCAGAACATAGAAAGTTTATGATGTTGTTAGTTCTGTTCACCAAATATTTCATTTCCCTTCCCTTGTAAGACTACATAAACTAGTTTAGGAAAAGTTACCTTTCAGTAACAACCCCAAACATACATGGTTTATAACAGTAAAAGTTTATTTATTGCTCATGCTACTTATTGACTGCATGTTGGCTATAGCTCTGTTTAATATCATCTTCATTCCAGGATTCAGGCTGAATAAGAAAGCAAGGCATTGCCAGCTTTGTGGCAGAGGAGAAATAGAACATGAAGAATAATGTTATGGATTTTATAACTTCTGCTAAGTCATTTCTATTTGTTTTTCATTGGTCAAAGCAATCACATGGCCAATCCGTGACACAATTGGGGTGGTGAAGGACAATGAAAGGTATGACCTAGTCAGATCAGTGAATTGTAGCAGAAATGGCAGCTTTCACTTCTGAGTCAGAATATTTAGGTACCAATATGAAACCCTTTTTCCCCAGCCATGCTTCCTGGTGATAGTCACTGCCCTGTGGATAAGACTCCCTAGCTGACCTTTGCTATTTAGTATGAGTAAGAACTAAAGCTTTGTTATGTTAAGCCATTAAGATTTTAGCTTTGTTTGTTTTTCCAGCAAATACTAACATATCATGATGGATGTTCATGTTTTGTTTAGACCGTATGAAGATCCATCCTTGAAGTATGGAATAAAGAGATATGTACCATAATATACAATGAGTAAATAGATATTGCTGGTTCCTGATATGGAATCCTGCATTCTGAACTCCCAACCCGTGCCCATACTAAGTCCTTGGGTGGTGCAGAATAACCGAAGGGTGGAAACTAGTAATATGTTTGGAAACCAGAGGTGAGAATACACCCATATATCTGAGAGGATAAAAGAGAGAAATTTATTCCAGCCCAGAGTAGTGAGAGATTGATAGAAATGTCCAAATTAAAATTAAATTATGTAAAATATGATATTAAACAGAATATATTAAAAGCCCAGATAGATCAGTCAGCGAAGATGGGTCTAAGACTATTTATATAGTTATCATGCACTATGTTTCTGTGTACAGCATATCAGAAGTAGTTGTTTTACCTGAGTGTCACACTCAGGCAGTAAAATTTCTCTAAAAACCCTACCTTGTTTCTTGAAGAATTAGAATACTGTAAGAAAGTAGTTAAATGCTTTCCATGCCCTTAAGAGGGACAAGGAGTGTCTTAATGAAAGTTGGACTTAGAGAAGCCCTGTGGTTGGGATTGAAGGATGACAAAGAAGTGTTCTGTGTGAAACAACCACAAAGGTCCTTCCTGATGGGATGATGCATATCTTAGGAGATATCGGATGGATACAACTCCAGGGAATGTGACAGAGATCCTGAATTGATTATGTTTTTGTCACATGCAAATTAAGTGCAATTATAGAAAAATGGTGTGTTTTTCTTGCTCAGCCAAGCATTTTGACCAAGTATTTGAGAGCCAGTTTACATAAATACTTTCCCATTGACTAAAATATAGACTGTGCAAGCTGGCTCCCATAATCCATGGTACAATAATGCTGAGTTTAGCCTGAGACAGATTATATTTTTAGATCACCCATTGGGATTATCATGCTTTTAGGGTCTTCTTATAACAGGGGCATGAACTCATTTTAGACATCACATCTGGTCTTACGCTATTCTATGAACCTAAGAGGACAAGAAATGGAATGAGAGAGGGAATGGGGGAAGATTAAGAGAAATAAAAAAGAACATGAAAAGGAAGAAGGAGGAGGGGGAAAGAGAAGAGGAGAAGGACAAGAAAAGAAGGAGAAGGAGAAGAAAAAAGAAAAACTATCCTTAAACCTGACTTTGTAGAAAGCTCCCAAAGTCTGACTATTGACAACTATTTTAAAATAAAGTTATTTGGAAGTCAAGTACTTAAAAATGTTTCTGAAAAACATCTGGGCAACTGGAAAATGTTTCTATAAAATACTTGGTAAAGTAATAGTGACAATGATCATTTCTTATACCTTTGATCCCCTACTGTGTATTTTAAGCCAGATCATGTCTTTCCTTTGATGAAATCTCCAGAGGCTTTTCATCGTGATTAAAGTAAAATCCAAATTCCTAATAAGGCTCTAAATCTGGTCTACATGATCTAATCTCTCTGACTTCAGTGTTACTATTCTCCTGTATCTCTCTGCTCCAATCACACTGACCAATATGTGATCCCTGTGACTCACAATGCATAAGTCCATCTCAGTGCCTTTGCATTCTTCTGCCTGGAAGGATCTTCTCCAAGATATCAGCTCTCATAATCATTTTCTTCAAATCTTTATTTGAAGCCACTTTATTGGAAAGGCCACCCCCAATTTAATGGTGAAAGTATTAAATAGTACTTGTACTTCTGTTAAAAAAATGTGATCTTTTTATCAGTTTCATCTTAACACAGTGCCTGGAACATGTGAGCTTTCAAGAGATATTTAGTGAATGAATGCATGTTAATCTGAGTTTAGTATTGTACCTTCAATGTTAGAAAGCATTGACATCTAGAGGAAAGAATGCTGAACTGCCAGGGAGTAACATTTGGGAACTGATTAATTCCTTTATCTATAAAATGGTTGATACTATCCATGCTACTTATTTGCACAGTGGTGGTAGGGTTTATTCAGTGTAATACAACTCAACTTATATTGATGTTATATTCATTAGTATTACTCCTGTTATATTCATTAGAGGCAATGTAGCACAAAGGTTCAAATCTGGATTCTGCTACTTTATGCTTCAGTGATTTAGGTCAAATTTCTTAACCTCTCTGAGTATTAGTTTCTTCATCTAAAAATGGGAATAATATGAGCACCTACTTCCTAGGGTTGTTGTGGAAAAGAACTGCATTAATACATATGAAACAACACAGGGCCTGGTAGCCTGGTACATAGTGTATGTTCAATAATTGCTAACTATTACTGAGGAGCATATTAGGAAGTGCTAATTCATGGCATTGACTCTAGGACCAAGCTTTAGATTTTTACAAAAGAGAAAACACTGGACCTTATTGAAGCTAATGCATTTCTAGCGTAGAATATTAAAACTAGAAGAGATCATAGGATGATGAAACTCAGTGTCCTCATTTTTAGAAGAAAAAGCTAGAATCCAAAGAAGAAAAATAACTTATTCAGCATCATTTAAATACTTTACAGCAAATTTAAGGTAAGAATCTAGGTCTCAACACTCAGAAATATGCTAATTGTTCTGTCATGAAGCTGCACATTAGGTTTGGTGTAGCTTCTGCAATCAATGATGATGCCAAGACATCTGGGACACAGAGTTTAGGACACCGTAATATTCATTTGATTCCACCACAAGTTTCTCCCCACAGAAACATATGTAGGTAACAAACAGTGAGATTACTATGCAAAGTCAGCCCAGGACAAGTCCTTTAGCCTTTTCCCCTACTTCCCCCAACCAATTACTGATGCCAAACTCCACCAATATAAAACTTCTGGAGCTGCACCTGTCCCTATTGATGTCATTAATATTCATGGAGTAGAGATTTCCATCCAATTTAATAAGTAAATCATTTATAGAATTTTGTGGGTCACATAGAATTTTGAAAAAACTGACTAGAAATGAAATGTTAGTGATCCCTTTTTAGGAGTGAGGAAATGGTGTTGTAGCTCTTAGCCAATGTATGTGCCATTTCTATCACCAAATGATAGGAGTGAGATTCAAGCTGGGGTGAACAAACATTCCAATGCAGGTGTTGGGTCCTTGGAGAAACGAGATAACAGTCTTACTATCAGTTAATTCCAGAACTTCAGTGTTTTAAATGAACATATACAGTGGCATTTACTACCAGAGTACTCACCACCATCATTATCTCTATTTCTATTCATTGAATGACCAGTTCCTATGGTTACTATGAAGGAAATTGCTGCTCTGGTTCCCTGCAGAGGTGAGCTGTAATTTACTCAGTCTAGTGGCCTTCCAGAACGTATCAACCCTGCCAATATGGCCATCTGACACTGTGGGGGTAACTTTTCTTTGGTAAAACCTTGCTGAGTAGATGACATGTATTGCCTTTTCAGTTCCACTTTGAAGTCATATTATTTAATTCTATATATAGTTCCATTTTAAAAATCCTTAATAGCAATATTTTTCCATGTACTTAAAGAAATAAAGCTTATTTATTTTCATTTTTGACTTTGGAGCATGTGGGTGGCACCTCACCTAAAATGGGAGTACCGAGTAAGAATTTTTAGAGACAGTAAAAGAGATTATTGTTTAAATTGTTCTTTTAAGACTAGCAGGAATTAACTTCAGAAGAAAGAATATTCCCAGCACAAAGGCAGAGAAGTAAGAGAACACAAAGATCTATTTGGAAACTTTAAAGAATTCACTTTTTGTATCCGTTTGAATGTTGAGGGTGGTAAGAATTGAGCTGAGGTCAGATCTTAGAACACTTTGAAAATTATGTTGAAAAACTTACATGTCCTAAAAATTTTGAAACTAATCTAGAAGGTAATGGGAAATCCTTGAAAGGATTTGAATACAGAAGTATCATGAATGGTTTATTTTGAGGGATGGATCAAAACAGATGGACAGATAAATGTAGGATGAGATGAGGGTGGCTATAAGAAAGTTTCATGTTTTTAAAATAAGGCCTTTGGAGATAAATAGTTCATTCTAAACCAAGTGAATACAAGTTTGAAATCTTCTGTCCCCAAATAAGAACTTTAGGGGTAGTAGTTCATTAAAAAGAGGGAAAAAAATTTCTTATTTTCCTTATTTTTGATGCTTTGTTTTACATGTTAATGGTCCCACAATGTTCACATAAATAATTTTACTTTTTCTTGTGAATATTGTGCCCTGCATGAATTTTATGTTCTATGTTGTAATTTAATTTGCTCTGGGTCTCTTTTAGCTTAGCCTGAGGCTATAATCATTCAGCACTAGTAGTATCCATACTTTCTGTCTATAATCCTAAACAAGCCTACATGTTTTATCTCATTTAAGAATAAGAACAAGGTGCAGTATGTGTAATTAAGTAAATAATTTTCTTGCTCATTGTCATCTTAGCTAAGAGAAGTCTGAGAGAGTTCACATCAAAAAAAACAGCAATTAAAGTGCTTTGTTGCTGCTAAGACTGTCCCAATGCTTTTAAATGTAAAAACTGTCTCTAAGGACATTTTCTATCACAATATATCAGGGAATAAATTTCTCAACATAGCCAATAATACCACCTAACTATTTGATATCATTTGAATAGATATGCATACCCTTCTCCCATAGGCAGATATTTGAACGTGGAATAAAGCCTTGGCTCTGTGGAGACATTTCATTATTCAAATTAAATGATTTGATGATGAGAGCAAGATGTAGAACATATCAATTTGGTTTCATCACAAGGTTATAATACAACCCTAATGTTTCAATATTTTTTCATAAAAAGCTGTCACCAAGTACAATAGTGATATTACTATTCTTTTATAATTGTAGAGGAAGTTAATTAAAATAGTACATCTGTCTTCAACTTTAGGTTAAAAGGGGATGATAGAAAATTCTATGTTTATGAGAATATTTAAAAATTATACTCGAGTGCACTATTTCTTTTCCTCTTTCAAAAATATTTGTTGATCATCAACTATGTGCTGCACATTATGCTAGGAAATGTTGACAACATGTTGAGCAAAATCAGACACACCTAGAACATGTGACTCAGAAGATAAGGTTCTCATGTACCTTATCTTAAATCAGCAAAGTATGTATTAATTAAATAATCACACAAATAAGTATATCATTTCAACCTGGACAAAATCATTAATGTCAAGAACATGGTTACAGGGAACATATTAAAAATAATTCCAACTTATACTAGAGAGAAAGCTTTCCTGAAGAAATGTTACTTTATCTGAGACCTAAAACATGGAGAGGCCTGATTAGGTAAAGGGCATAGATATTTGGGAACATCCCAGATGAAGGAAATTGAATGTATGACAACCTGATCACAGAATAGAATAACACATTAAAGGAACAGAAATAAGGCTAGTGACTGGCGTATAGAGGGTGAAGATAAGAGTGCTGCAAGTGGAGGCTGGAAAGGTAAAGGAAGATCATACCATACAGCACCTTGTAGGTCATGATCTAAGACTTAACTAAGAATTTTGGTTTTTACCAGTGTTAAACCACTAGTGACTTTCAACATGAAGTTGACAGACCCATCTTTGTATTTTGATACACTAGTTGCAACAGAAAAGTAAATTGAAGTATCTGGCATACAACTAGGGAGACCAGTTAAAAGTTTTTTCAGTTGACCAATGGAAAGATAGCTTAGAGTAGACTTACTGCAGTGGAGACTAAGGGAAGACAGATTCAAAAGATATTAAGGAAGTTTCTGGTCAAGACGGTGGAGTAGGTAAATGCTGTGCTTGCCACCTCTCACGACCACATCAAAATTACAACTAAACCACAGAGCAGCTATCATTGGGAATCACCTGAAGATTAGCTGAACACAAGTTATAACTGAGGACATACAGGAGAAGCCACATGGAGACTGGTAGGAGGGACAGGGACACAGAATTGGCTGATCCCACACTCATATGTGGAGTTTCAAAATTGGGAAGTATATCTCAGCTGCAGAGGTCCCCTGAGAAGCGAAGGGTCCCAGTCCCACACTGGACTCCACAGTCCAGCACTCCTGTGCTAGGAAGAGAAGCCTCCACAACTTCTGGCTGTGAAAACCAGTGGAGATTGTGACTGAGAGAGATGGAGGACATCTGAGTCCTAGGCATTCCTCTTAAAGGGTCCGTGCACAAACTTACTTGATGAGAGTCATACTTGCTCTGAGTTCCAGCACTGGGGCAACAGCTCAAATGGTGCCACGGATATATAGGAGGAACTGAAATGTCTGACTTCAGGTGAAGGCTGGAGAGCCAGCTTTCTCCAAGACAAAAGTGTTAAAAGAAGCCATTGTTCATATGTTGAGACCTCCCCCACCCAGCACACAGACACGGGCAAGCACCATATTGAATCTCCATCAATCTATTTAACACTGTTCCCCCTGCCCTGGTGATTCCTTGAGATTCCTTCCCACTCAACTTTTGGTCCCACCCAAGCTAATTCCACTGGCTTCAATATAAATGGCCTGTCTTGGATCATGGTGTGGACTTTCCTAAAATTTCTCAAAATTCACAAACCCCAAATAAGCAGAATCTGGCCTTGGCATGCCCCTCATTTCTTGTTAAACAGCCCAAAGCCAGGCACTAGTGGCAACCAGTCTCAATTTGCAGCTTAGCATCTCCCAGGTACCTCCAAGCCCAGCACAAGTGGCAACCATCTACATATTACTTTGTAGCTCATACCAAGTGGCCCCAGACAGGACATAGATAGTGGCTGACCTTAGTCTGTGGTAGAGCACCTCCCAAGAGGCTCCAGAACCAATACATCCAGTGGCCACCTTCAGACCACACCAGAGCACCACCCAATCACCTCTATAAATGACATACCCAAAGGGCAGGCTCAGTAGGCACATAGTCCCACTAAAGTGAATCCTGCTCCATAGTGTCAGCCTCTGTACAACAGCTTCTCCACTGGAGTCACAGCCAGTCCTCACAACTAATTAGCCTGAGAGTCCATTCCTCCCACTAAACCAGGGGTGCACACAAAACCCACACAAGGGACACACATAGAGCGCATGACTCAGATGACCAGGGAGATGGTGCCATTGGGACCCACAGGATACCTACTACATAAGACAATACTACCAATACTGAGAGACATAGCAGCTCTGCCTAATACATGGAAGCAAACACAAGGTGGCAGCCAAAATGAGGAGATAAAGAAACATGTCCCACATAAAAGCAGAACAAATCTCCAGAAAAAGAAAACCAAATGGAGACAAGCAATCTACCAGATGCAGAGTTCAAAACACTGATTATAAGGAAGGATGTTCAGTGATCTCAGTTGGAACTTCAACAAAAAGAAAGGAAACATAAAAATGGAGATAAAAACATAAACAAGAACCAGTCAGAAATGAAGAATACAGTAACTGAAATGAAAGATACATTAGCAGGAATGAACAGTAGAGTACGTGAAGCAGAGGATCAGATCAGCGATTTAAAAAATAGCATAGCAACAAATTCAGCAAAAAGAAAAGAATCCAAAAAGAATGATGATAGTTTAAAGGGCCTTGGGGAAAATATCAGGCATACCAATATTTACATCAGAGGGGTACCAGGATGAGAAGAGAGAGAGCAAGGAATTTGAAAAACAATTTGAAGAAATGATGGAAAGCTTCCCTAACCTAGCAAAGGAAATAGACATGCAAACCCAGGAAGCCCAGACAGTCCCAAACAAGAGGAACCCAAAGAGCCTCACACCAAGACATATCATAATTAATATACCAAAGGATAAAGATGAAGAGAGAATCTTCAAAACAGCAAGAGAAACAGTTACTTGTAAGGGAGTTTCCATAAGACTGTCAGCTGATTTTTCAACAGAAACTTTGTAGGCCAGCAGTGATTAGCACGGGTTATTTAAAGTGATAAAAAGCAAGGACCTACAGCCAAGACTACTGTATCCAGCGAGGCCATTATTTAGAATTGAAGGACAGATAAAAAACTTCCATGACAAGAAAAAGCTAAAGGTGTTTATAACCACCAAACCAGTATTACAAGAAATGTTATAGGGACTTCTTTAAGGAACAAGGTAAAAAAAAAAAAAAACTGAACATAAATATAAATAATAAAATTGCCATAATTATGAACATGTCATTAAGCACTTTAAATATAAATGGATTAAATGATCTAATTGAAAGAAATAGGGTGGCTAAATGGATAAGGAAACATGACCCTTTATACTGCTTACAAGAGACTCACTTCAGATGATGAAAGACACATGCAGACTGAAAATAATGGGAAAGAAAAGATATTTCATGAAAAAGGAAACAAAAAAATCTGGGATAGCAATACTTATACCAGACAAACTAGACTTTAAAACAAAAATTACAACAAGAGATAAAGAAAGACCCAGTAATTCTACTTCTGGATATTAATCCAAAGAAACCCAAGCACTAATTTATAAAGACATGTACATTCGTATGTTTATTGCAGCATTCTTTACAATAGCCAAAATATGGAAGCAACATAAGTGTTTACCAGTAAATGACTGGATAAAGAGGTAGTACAGTTTACGGCCATGCTACCCTGAACAAGCCTAATCCCATCTGAACTTGGAAGCTAAGCAGGGTTGGGCCTGATTAGTACTTGGATGGGAGACCACCTAGGAAGACCAGGTGCTGTAGGCATAAAAAATAAGGGATTGTAAGCTGACAAGGTCCTTGCAATCTGTGAGGTCAACCAAGGGTTGCCCCACCTAAAAAAAAAAAAAAGAAGAGGTAGTACATATATACAATGGAATATTCCTCGGCCATAAAAGAGATCGAAATATTAAAATCTGCATCAACATAGATGGATCTAGAGGATGTTATAGTAAGTGATATAAGTCAGACAGTGAAAGACAAATATTGTATAGTTTCACTTATATATGGAATCTAAAGAACAAAATAAATGAACAAGAGAAGCAGACTCTTGAAACAGAGAACATTTTGATGGTTGCCAGATCCAAGGTGGGTTGGGAGGGGTAGGTGAAAAAGGTGAAGGGATTAAGGAGTATAAATTGGCAGTTACAAAATAGTTGTGGGTATGTTCCCAATATAGCACAGGGAATATAGTCAATAATATTGTAATAACTATGTATGGTGTCAGATGGGTACTGGATTTATCGGGATGACCACTTAATAAGTTATATAAATGTCTAACACTGTTGTTTACCTGAAACTATTATACTCTAGTATGTCAACTGTAATTGAAAATTTTTTCAGTATTGAAAAGATAAAAGATATCAAGGAAGCAACATTGATAAATCACACAATGATAAATGAAAAATATTTACTGACTTCATGGAGTTTAAAAAACTATCAGGGTAGTTACTGTAAAACAAATACTAAAAACAAAATAAATATTTGAATATATCTGTGATAATTAGCATAAAGAAAATGTATGGGGTGCAATTAGAGTGATGACCAGCATATTTGGTCACATGGGTATGTAAAAGAGATAGCTACCTATGAGGTGAATTAGCCTATTGTCTTCTTTTGAACTGTGTTTCTTAGAAGTATAACAAAATGTACCATCATCTCCATAATCAACCTTAGCATGGAGAGTATTTATTTTACCTTTTATAATTTTTTTATTCTTATTTATTTTATATATTTTCAAATGAAATTTTATATATTTAAGGTGTACAATGTGACAATTTGATGTTCATATATATAATGAAATGATTACTGTAGGCAAATTAATCACGTCATCTCCTCACATAGTTTCCAGTGTTAAATGGAGTATTGTTAACTATAACCATCATGCTGTACGTCAGACCTCTAGACTTATTCATCCTACATAACTGCATCTTTGTACCCTTTGATCAACATCTGCCTTTTTTCTCCACCCTCTCCAGCTCATAGTGTACACTGTTCTGTTCTCTGCTTTTGAGTTGGACTTTTATTTCTAGATTCCACATATAAGTGAGATCATATAGTATTTGTCTTTCTCAGTCTGGCTTATTTCACATAGCATAATATCCAGCAGGTACATACACGTTGTCACAAATGGCCGAATTTCCTTCTTTCTCATAGCTGAATAATATGCCATTATTATTCCACATCTTCTTTATTCTTTCATTCATTGACAGACCTTGGATTTTTCCATATCTAGTTTCCCCAACACGATTTATTGAGAAGAAATTATTTTGTGCTATCATGCCATTCCTCGTGTCTTCTCTTTTCTAGAAGGAGTATTTACAATTCTAGAAAAAGCTAGGATGCCTAAACAGTGCTTTGGAATTTACTGAGAAGATGCACAATGTTTAGTTAACATGATGGCTAAATAATCACCCTCTGCAAATGCTCCTGTTTAAGGATAAATATTGCGTATCTTAACATTTGGGGACTGGAATTGTTTCTTTGTGTTTGGCTATATTTTAAACTGTTTAAATTTATTGTGTTTTGCATATAAATACTCAAAAAACCATGATCTGAGTTATTTAACTAAGACCCTTTAGACACTATTAAAGATAGATATATGTATACACACAGAGAGAAAACTATATGTAGTTGTTTTACTTGAAAGAGGATAGCATCATTTGCTAGCTGACATGAACCTTATGTAAGAATGTCACATCTTTTGATGTAACTGGGCACACATTAATCAAGAAACAGAGTGGTTGGAGAAGCCACTCAATGTGTCTCTAGGTTTAGCAGTTGCCCCTTTATACCGTATCTGTATTTTCTGGGGGCCAAGCACTTACGAAATTCCAGGTCATGGTTCAGCCACTTCTCAGCAACTCTCCTGAACTGCAGTCATTGCTAAGTGCTCTGAGCAGAATGCATACAGTGTCTGCATGCAAGTGTGAACACAGGGGATACTTTAGGCCTGATTGAGGAGGACAAATGATCTGCACTACACCCATCCCAGCACATCCTTTGTGACCCTTTCTAGACACAGGCCTAGGATCTAAGGAATCAATGGGGAAAGGGGTTGACCAGGTCTATTCAGACCTGTAGTCCACAAAGAAGCCAGAGGGGAGTAATTGGGATTTGTTGCCTTGAGGGTACAAAGCAGAGCAGAATTCACTGAAAAATAACTAAGTAGAGGCACCCTCCCTAAAGTGTTTGTGCCAGGGAGAGGCTCTATAAACCTCCAGAAAAATGAAGTGACAAGATACAACAGTAGCCAATGAAAGACCCAAACTGCCATCTAAGCCCCTGCTCCACCAGTTTTAGTTATGTTCCCTGACCCCGATTGCTTCCTCTGGTTTGGGTCTTTGAGCCCCAGCACTGACCTGCTGCCTCCTCAGCTCTAGCCAACGACTTAGCCCCAACTGCTTCCTTAGCCTTAGCCACCGAGGCTTTGGCCTCCACTTTAGCCCTGATCCTGCAGCACTGCTGCCCACTCTGCCTCATTGGTCCCAACCACCTCCTCAGCCCTGGACTCTTTAGTCTCTACTGGCCACAGGACCACAGGCTCTGTGGGCACTGGCCACCACAAGGGTAGAGAAAGACCTGATGAGTACTTCTGAAGTCAAAGAGAAAGGAAAAAGGAAAGAAATGTAAATCATATGTTATGTTTAAAATGTATTTTATAATATTTAATATCATATAATTTATGGTATTATTTCTATATACTTCAATTATATATAATGCACTATTGTTCCTTTGAATGCAATCCTCTGGGATTGGATCTTGAAGTTAGCAGCTGGCCTTAGTATGGATTATATAGTTTATGCTCCAAGATGAGATGGAACCACAGTGCCACAGGAAAAGAGATTTCGTTCACTTTATGCCGTATACCTGTCTCATAGGCCAGAACATTTCTTTCCTTCATTAACACAGTTCTCCTTATATACATTTGAAGGGAATATAATGGCACCGGCAAATATCTTTCGTAATTGTTAACCATAAGAGCACTAATCCTGTGTTGCTCATCTGCCATTTTTTGTTTGCAGCTCTTCATAAGTTGTGCATTTATAACTTACGAGTGCCTGTTGTGTCTTTTGAATGGCAGCTCGTCAAACTTTACACTTACACATAGAAAATTATTTACATAACAATTCTATATTCTTTTTCCATAGAAATTTTTGTTTCCACAAAACTACCTATTTTCTAAGGGATTAAAATTCCTATTAACTTTCCAGAAATAATACTCAGTTCTTCAAATTTCACTATAATATTTGCCTCTGCTACAGATGCCAAGGACAAAGGTGTGGAGATGAGAGCAGGTGTGAAAATAATAATCATGTTTCTTGAGGGACCTCAATGAGATTGTAATTCAGTATAGGCTATGCTGCATATGTGTTCAGTTCAAAAGTCCCAATATTGCCTATTTTTATTACCATTATTTTTAAGAGGAAAGGAGTTTCATTTTGCATTATTTTATATTCTTTACTTATGTTCCTGTATTAGTTTAGTAACCTCCAAGACAGCAAGGCGTTTCTTGGAAGCTCCCAGTGGTCTTGCAGGCCAACACTCCTGTGACAGGGCTACTTTTCTAGGGATAGCTGTTCTGCCCCCCTTTGCCTCTGACCACCTGACCCAACAGGCCTGTAAGCCACATTTTTCAAATCTCAGCCACAGCTCAGTCAGGTAATATCCACAATTATTTGCTTTTAAATTCAGTTCGATGTAGAATTACTACCAGTGATTTTATATTCCACTAAACAATATTTTTATGTTACCAGCCTAATCAGAAAATCCCAGTTCAATCAGACTTTCTCAGGGCTGAGCTACGAACCATCCTCCTATTCCAATTTTTAATCTCCACCTTGAGATAAATATCCAGAAAGGCTCTATAAGCGGCAGTTAATCTGACAGTGATTTCTTTACATCAAAAATTAGTTTCAAGAAATTATTTCTAAATTTAAAAAATTCACCTCAGGAAGTTAGAATACAGGAGTCTTTGTAGATAGGCTTTTGCATAAGGAAAGGCTCTTCAAATTTTGTTCTCTCTTTAGAAAAAAGGAAAGAAAGAAGTGAATTGACATTTATTTAGCACTTACTACATACCAAGTGATGTGTTGGACATTTTCACTAACCTTAATAAACTCATCCCATTTAACTTTCGTAGCCACCCAATCAGGTGTAGTCACTGTGCCCACTTTTACATGTAATGACATAGACTCAAGGGACATGAAGTGACTTGCTAAGGCTGCATAGATTTCAAGTGGCAGAGCTGTTTTATGAACCTATAGCTGCCTGATTACAGAGCTTATGTTCTTTCTACCACATAAGGCTGCCTCCTTATTTCTTGGGCATGTTGTTTTTCTGCTTCTGGTTAACTTTATAGTTGAGCTAAATTTCAGACTTATTTTATTTCTCAGGTCAACATTCTACGAATTGTTCAATTGCTTTCTACTCTCAATAGAACAATGGAGGCAGATTAAGGCCAAGGACACCTATGTCAAATGATCACAGGTCTAGTGATCCTCTGCAACTTGTCCTCTTTTTGTTAGCACAAGAAGAAACCCCATAAACCATTGTCATTATAATATAAAATCTCTCTGATTCTGAATTTCACAAGAACCTGTAAATGAACTCTTAGGAGAAATAAGTCAGTGAATTTGCAGGAGATCCATTCTTATCAAGTCTATTTTTAAATAGCTACAACAAGAATCATTAAATAAAAAAAAAAACATAGAAACATAAGGTATTGGAACTAGAAGGCATTTTAAAGATTATTTCTGAGGAAGAGGAATAAGTTTCACCTTGTATGCTGACTCTGATGGTCTGGCAGCAGCTTCCTAGTTTGCTGAGTTGAGGATTGCGAGGCTGAATGAGGAGCTAGTGGAAGCATGTTTTCTATTTTTTCTCAATTTAAACCACCTTCATTTTCAAGATACATAAACTGAGACCAGAGATGGGAAATGACTTAGTGAAGATTCCATAGCCAGGTGGTGGCAGTGTCAGAACTGAAATCCAGGACTCTTGCACAATAGCCTGATGCTATTCCACTTGACTTTCCTGTCCCTAGTCAGACACTTTTCTACTTTGAACATATATCAAGCATATTAGGTTGTTTCCTTGTCATTTTCGGTGAGTTTACTATCAAGGAACTCCAAGATTCCTTAAGGTTTTCTTTAGGGAATAGCTTAAAGAAATTCATAGGAGAATATTTTAGAGGAATAGCTAAGGTTTATTTCTTCAACATTGAATATCTATGTTAATTTAAGAATAAGTTAAAAATAAATATACTTGGGGGGATTAAGATACAACATCTTGTTCAGGTAATGAAATTCCATTTTCATATAGTTTCGGGTTACTGTCTCTCTTAGGATTGTCTTGTATGTGAACTCACTGCTACCTTAGCCCAAAAGTATAATGGCTTCTTTTCATAGATCAAGAACATTTGAATGGATTCATATCAAAGAACTGTGAGTTTCTTTGTTCCATTTTCTTGTTGGTGGTAATCATTTCATTCCTGCCTCTGTGGCTGTGTCAGGTCACCCCTGTAATGGTTATTATATCCTTCTTTTAGTCTACTACATTACACTCTTTCCCTCTTCCATGAAGTCTTCCTTGATATATATAAAGAGATGTTGATTTCATAACTCTAAATGAATCAATATATTCCTTTTCAAATGTGAAGACTGGGCATGTAAATCCCTGTTCTCATATCCACTGTTTCTTCATAGTTGAATATACTGATTTATTTAGAGTTATATCATGCTTGATTTTTATACAATTGTTTATGCAGTTTGAGCTGAAATCAGCTAATTTGAGTTGTCAAGATCAAGAAGATATACTACTGCTCTACAGAAGCTCCTTTCCACAAGGTTTCTTTTTCTCTTGGTGGAGAATGTTCCAGTAAATGTGTTATTTTACAAATGGATTAAAGGCTCACTCTCCTGCATTTCCAACTAATTGCTTCCCCCAATATAGTCAGAAATAATGGTTTAGATTTTTCTTAACTAAGATTTAACATGTTATCACAGCTTTATAGGCTCTTTTTATTTCTCAAAACAGCATCCCTAGTTGGTTGACGATTGTATTGCTCAGTACTTATTACAGAAAACATGTGCAGTATCATATTTCTTCTTTTTATCTACATTATTATTGAGAATAATGTACTCATTTCTTAATGCCTGCTGTAGCAAATTACCACAACCAGGTGGCTTAAAACAATACAAATTTATTATCTTTCAGTTCAGAAGTCCAAAATGGGTCTCAACTGGGATAAAATCATTATCAGCAGGCCTACATTCCATTCTAGAAGGTTCCTTTCTAGGGAAGAATCAGCTTTCTTGATTTTTTTCCAGCTTCTAGAGGCTTCCCACATTCCTCGATTTGCAGCCTCTTTCACAAAGCCAGCAATAATGGAAGATTCTTTCTTATATTAGTCTCACCTGGATAATTAAGGACACTATCCCCACCTCAGAATCCTTAACTTAATAATACCTTCAAAGTCCCCTTTATGATATAAGGTAAGTTATTTATAATTTTAGGAATTAAAATGTAGAAACATTTGGGCAACCATTTTTCTCTCAACCATAGTCACTGATAGGGGATTAGGATAACACACCTATGAAATCCCATGTCTATTTTTCCAAAACTGAAAAAAAAAAACGTTGCAGAGTGTACCTGGGTTCAGAATAAACATAGGATTTTAGGGAACCTACTTACTATATACATATGGAAACAATCTTGACTACATATTTAATTATTATAAGTTGAGTGCAAGAAATTTCTTCAGCTGAAACACATATATCATCTCTCTTAGAATTGCCATTAAGTAATATTCAGAGCTTGGCAAAAACACATTCCAATGACATTGGCAAAATCATTTTCCACCTTCTTGCTTTAAGTATGTCACTGTGCCAATGAACACATTAAATGTGATTAATCTCTTTGGAGATGGAAGTTGGAGTTGCTTATAAGCAAGGCCTGAATGAACAAAAAAAATGGAATAACGCATTGTATCAGAAAGAGAAATTGTGTATATATATACCTTGCTATTAATTTGTATACCTGAAAAACTGGATTTTGTTAACCAATGTCACCAAAAATATAAATTAATTAAAAATGAATTTTTAAAAATTGCATTTAACCTTATTGGTAAATACTTTACAATTTACCTTTCTTTTGACTAACTTATTGTGTATTTTGGTTCCCCAAATACATTATGATAGAGACAAATTCTGAGTTTATATTGTGTTTACATTGTAATTTATTTTGTTAAACTAAATTTCTTCATGATTAGGTAAATGCTCACTGCTTTTGTTTTTTCTCTCCCTTATATAATCAAAGGAGCCTTACTTTATGGTGATGGCATCATAGTATATGTATTGTTCAAACTTATCAAGTTGTATATATTAATATATATGGTTTTTAAATCAATTATACCTCAATAAAGCTGAAAAAACTTTTTAAAATTTAGTATATTTATTGGGTTGACATGGTTAATGAAATTATTTAGGTTTCAAATGTACTATTCAGTAATACATCATCTGTTTATTGTATTGTGTGTTCACCACTCAAAGTCAAATCTCCCACCATCACCATGTGTTTGAGGCCCTTTACCCTCATCTGTCCCCCTTACCTTTCTTTCACCCTGATAACCACCATACTGTTCTCCGTTTCCATGAGTTTTGTTTGTCTGTCTTGTTCACTTGTTGCTTTCATTTTTATATCCCACATATGAGTGAAATAATATGGTCCTCAACTTTTTCTGTCTGATTTATTTTGCTTAGCATGATAATCTCAAGATCCAGCCATATTGTCACAAATGGCAATATTTCATCTTTTCTTATGGCTGAGTAATATTCCATTGTATATATGTACCACTTCTTTTTTCATCTAATCATCTATTGATGGGGATTTAGGTTGCTTCCATATATTGGCTATCATAAATAATGCTGCAGTACGCATAGGAGTGCATATATCTTTTTTTGGAGTTCTTTGGATAAATACCCAGAAGTGGAATTGCTGGGTCATAGATGGTTCTATTTTTAATTTTTTGAGGAACCTCCAAACTGTTTTCCATAGTGGCTAAACCAATTTGCAATCCAACCAGTGTGTCTCCTCTGAAACCTTCATTTTATTCAGAAAAAGATATTTTAGGCTTTTTTTTTTTTTGCCATAGGAAGCTTACATTACTACTCAGTCACCACTTCCGAAAAAAACCAATGTAGCTGTGAATGAGGTCTTCTTGTTATCCTCTTTTGCCAATTCTACCCTATTTCAGTCTACTTAGCTAGTATGCATGAGATCCTTACCTTGTGACCAATGTGATGTCAAAATAATTGGTTGAAAAGTAGAAAATTCTATGGATAGGCACCAATTTACCAATTTCACTGATTTATTTTTTCTGAATGTATTTAGGTTCATAGATACAGATTTATCTGCTTTGGACTCAAGTAGATATACTCCTGTGATGTCATTATTGCTATTCATATTTAATAAAACCAATTTTAATGATAACTGAATAGTATCAATTAAATTCTTATACATTCTAACTGAAGTCAGATATGTATGTATGAAGAGTCAACCAACTACTTTACTCTCACAGATACTGTAGTCATCCTTTCTGATGCATTTTGATGAGACATATACAACATATTTTTAGGTAATCCTACCTAAACTTGTGAAAATTGTATCTCCTTGTTCTACATTTTATTTTTTATTTTTTTGAGATACTTCATTTGTATTGAAACACTGTAATTTTTCCAACATTATAGAGGCATGATTGACAAAATTTTATATATGTAAGGTATACAATGTGATATTTTGATATACATATATACACATTATAAAATGATTACTATAATAAAGCTAGTTTACATATCCATTACATCACATAGTTACCTTTTTTTTGTGGTGAAAGTACTTGAGATCTACTCTCTTAGCAAATTTTAAGTATCCATCATTATTAACTATTGTTACTATGCTATACACTAGGTCTCCAGAACTTTTTCATCTTACTTGAAGTTTGTACCCTTTGACTAATATCTCTCTAGATCCCTCACACTCAGCCCATACAAATGGCAAGCAGGTATATGAAAAAAATGCTCAACATTGCTAATCATTAGGGAAATGCAAATAAAGACTATAATGAAATATCTAAAATCTGTTAGAATGGCTATTATCAAAAGATAAGTGTTGGCAAGGGTGTAGAGAAAAGGGAACCCTTGTACACTGTGGTAGGATATAAATTGGACAGCCATTATGAAAGCAGTATGGAGATGCCTCAAAAAATGAAAAATAGAACTACATTATGATCCAGAAATCCCACCTCTGGATATATTTTAAAAGGAAATGAAATCATTATGTAGAAGAGATATCTGTACATTCATGTTCATTGCAACATTATTCACAATAGCCAAGATCTGGAAACCATCTGTTTCCATTGATAGGTGAATAGATAAAGAAAATCATATATAATAAAATATTAATCAACCAAGCTAATGGCATTAAGGAAAAGAAAAATGTGTTGTGAAGATCAAGAGGAGAAGAAGGACGAGGAGGAAGAAAAGGAGAAGAGAGAAAACCAAATTATTGTCTGTTCCCTTATAGAAAAAATTTGCTAGTTCTGGAAGTAAAGAATAATTAGAAGCAGAGCAGCACTTGGCCAAGTTAACTTCCTCTAGGGGAATAATACCGAAGGAACTTTGGTAGGATTTACGCCATTGACAAAGCAATGAGGCCATCAGGGACACAACTGGTTCTCTGTATATGAGTTAGCTTGAGTCTGCTGATTCCAGAGGGAGATTCTGGGCACTGTTCACTTGCCTCTTCTTCCACTGACTTTATTTAAACTAGTATACAAATTTCATGGTTAGAAATATATATATAGTCTCACCTGTTCTTTTATTTTTTGCTCTGTCTTTTGACATCAATCTCTGTAAGGAAGCCTGAACTAGGAATAGGCAGAAATTCACTCTCTTAGCGATCTATGTTCATTGATCTGTAACCAGTGTAATCCCACCTGCCTGCTACTTACATAGTTCTTTGTACCATTACCATTGTCCACAAGGGTAGTGAGAGTAAAACAGGAATGTGGAAATCATTGATATTTTTATTGTATTATCATTGTGGATAAGTGTGCTTTAAAACTGCAATAAAATAATTAAACCTATTTATATAAAAGGGCAGATGAAATGAAAAGGTAAATAACCAGAAAAAAAGGGATGCATGTATCATAGAAGAATTGATTAATATACGCAAGTCTTTTAAAACAATATATAAGAAAAATATAAGTGTTACAGTAGGAAAATGGGTAGAGATTGGATAGGTAAGTAACTCCCAAAGGAAAAATATATATGTCAGTTAATTTTATAAAAATGTTCTAATTTTACTGGTATTAACTGTATTAATTACTGAAAAATTACTTTTTTCTCTCATTGCATTTGACACTAGTGAAAAGAGAAACGTTTTCATACATTCAGAAAATATTTACTGAGCACAATGCTAGACATTGTACATACTAACTGCCAGGAGTGTTAGCCAGGACTTTGTTCCTAATATGTAGGCTTATCCTTGGGTAGGGGCATGTTAATAGCTTTTTAATGTTTCAGTGATCCCCATCCCCTGTGAAAAAACAAAAACTCTGAAGTTTCAGGGGCCCTGAAGTCAACCCTGAATAGTCTTTGGTTTAAAAACCCTAGGTTCAAAGTCTCAAATGCCTGTAGAGTTCAGGCAGTTTATCTAGGAAAGTAAAGCAGCCAGGTGGTGGACTAGGGTGTTCATGGCCCATCTAAATACAGAAGTTACTATTGGATCCAGGAAATTTTGCCTTGCAAGGAATGTGGAATAGTGTTGCCAGATCTTTGGGGGCAGGACAAGAAAATAAGTCTGGGTTTTTGCATTAGAGCTACCAATTTTTAGTTGTTGGAAACTAATGTTAAATAAAGAGAACATTGTGAGAGCTTTCGAGGAGGCATTTATTTTCATTTGGATCATAGAACTAAAGTTTACAACATTTAGACTAGCCCTAAAAAGGAATTAAAATTAGTCTGACCTACCCTCCAGGGGAAGTTTGGAGGCTGTGTGGTTTGGAATGCTTGACTCTTTCAGACTAGGAGAAAAAAAACTAGAAATAATGGGTTCTACTGATATCAGAGACTTGTTCTGACCTCACAGGCTATGCCTTGAAGTGACAGGGCCTTGGGTACCCATGGCTATGGAGGAGGTAGGATACTTAGTACTGTTTGTTTGGAGAGCAGTGGTGGTGATGGGGCTTACCACTGAGATCCTGAGAATCATCATTGGGAAGATTTCTCTAGCCTCTTGTAGCAGCAGTTCCTGAAAAGTCTTGGAGGACCACAATTTAACAGTACCACTGGGAAGCAAGGAAAGCCATGTTATTAATTCATCAGGCATATTACCAAAAATATCTCCTTTATTTCTCCTAAACTTTAATCTCTAAGTTTCGGAATTTAATTTTATTTAAAAGAAAAATAAAACATATGCAGTATATCTTATAACCCAATTTGAAGCATTCTGTTTCTGCTGTAGAAATCAAGAAATGCAAATTAAAATAAGATACTATGTTTTTCACCTTAAATTTAGCAAAAGATGAAAAATGAATGTACAGTATTGTATACCATTTTGAATCATAAACCTGACTACAAATACCAACTCTGCTACCTTCTAATTCTGTGTCCTTTAGTGAATGACATATATTGTATATCCTATAAACATATATCCTTTCTGAACTTCAATTTCCTTATAGATAAAAAAGAGCTAACAATAAACCCCACTTCTTGGGAGGATCAGTTAAAGTAATACATGCGAAATGCTTACAGTAGTTTCTGGCACATGGTAAAACCTCAATAAACATTAGCCCTGATGACATTATCTATTAACATAAAGAAAGGGTTGAGGTAATGGCATGATGGTGGGGCAGGATGAGGTAACCCCGAGGACTCTAAGAGAAACTGTCTGCATGGGAGTGACATCGGCATGGCCCAGCAAGAGAAAGGACAGAGGCATTTCAGAGGAGACAAAGCCAAGGAGAGAATAGGGTAAATCTGAGGCCACAGGAATGGCCCAGTGAATTAAAATTGGGAACAGGAAGAGTGGTCAGAAATAATGTTACTAACTTGTGCAGGTCAGAGTGAAACCTTGAAAAGTTTTCCCTCTCAGAAACAATCTCTCTGACCTTCATGTCAACTTGTTCTCAGAAGCGTGACATTTCTTCTGAGGATTTAAATTCTCACACTTTCCTGGCACATGCTTACACCTTGGCAAAAAAAAAAGTAATGAACTTGACATGTGCCATTCCCTGTGTAGAGGCTTGCTGTAGGACACAGCTTTCCCTGATGCAGCCTGCAATGTATGTTTTGCTTTTGTTAATGTTTCTGTTAAGTTAGTTTAAAACAGTTAAAATTCCAGAGCCAAAGCATAACTTGGAAGCTGTACATGAAATCTGAGACTTTTATAGCCAATTTCTATGCTGAATTTCTGAAAGTCGTAAGGTATAAAAATGTGGTTTTTTCCCCCCACTGTAGTATAATTTAAGCTTGATTACAAAAGTACATATGGTTATCTTTAAATTCAGTGGATGTGTCTCTAGTTTATAGAATGAAATTTTCAGGTTCCACAGATTTGAAAAAAGTCACACATCTGGGTAGATGATATATAGTTGTGACAAAATTGCTCTTCTCTTTAATCCCTGGAGCGAAGAACATGATTTGTTCCAGCAGGGGTTTTGTGGAAGTTTTGTCTTCCTTTCTTTATATTAAAAGCAACTGCGTATTGATTTTTAAGCACATCTTGACATCTTGACATGTTCTTTAACACCTTGTTTTATTTTTTCTTTAGTTATTTAAGGTCACTGATTTTGAGTAAACCAAAAAAGAAAAAAGAAAAAAAAAACAACAAAAAAACCTTGAGAGTGGAAGATTTCAGAGTAGCACAATCTTGAATTAGCTGGTAGTAGTTTTTGTTTCTAATGCTGGTACTCATATTCATTGAACCACATTTATTTCATTGACTTTTCAATGAATGATTTTCTTACCAGTAGCTAAGAGAAAGGCAAAGATGCATGAGTAGCTCATTCGAATGAAGAATACCTACTAAGTCAACCAGCATCACTGACTTGAATCCATCAACAAGTTACCAGTAGAGAGGACAATGAGAATAAGAATGTAGTCTTTTGGAATATTTGACATTTTGGCAGCGGGCAATATTCAGGCGGTGAACCATTATTAGAAGCAACTTCCAGAAAAAGTCTGACATTTAAAATAAACTGTTTTAGCATATAAAAATTGAACGATTTTTTGAGGGGAGGATTAGAACACGTGGGAAATTGGCTTGAGAAAGGGAAATGTAATTTTTGCTGAGATCTATTATGTTCCAGTCACTTTGCTGGCTGTAGCACATACCTTACTTTATTTACTACTAAAAATATTTGGATGAGGTGGGTGCTATTATTATCCTCATCTTACAGATAAGGAAACTGAGAAGTTAATTTACTCAAGGTCATATGTGGCTGTCTGATTCCAAAGATCATTCTGTCAATCATTAGGATTTATTGGTCACATTGAATTCCTTCCTATTAATTTAATTGCTTGCCATGGATTGATTTTGAACCAGACAAACTAAATTTATCAGAGGAATATAGTAAATGATGATAGAATAATCATAATAGCTACCACTTAATAAGCATTTACTGTGTTTCATTATGTAATATGCTGTACTTTTTTTGTTCTTTTTTCTGCCTACCACATAGTTTTTTTAAAAACAACTTTGAGACATAATTTACATAAAATACAGTTCACTCATTTGAAGTGTAGAGTTTAATGTGTTTTACTATATTCACAGATATGTGCAGCTATCATTATAGTCCATCTTAGAACATGTTCAACACCTCAAAAGAAGCCTTGTACTCTTTAGCTATCATCCCCCTGTACCCACAACTTCTGCCCTCAACAATAAGCAACTATTAATCTACTTTGTCTCCATAGATTTCCCTGTTCTGAGCATTTCATACGAATTTTTTTGTTATTGGATTCTTTCACTTATTATAGTGCTTCAGTGTTCATCCATGTTGTAACTAATGCATCAGTGCTTCATTACCTTTGATGACTGAATAATATTCCCTTGTATGGATATACCACATTTTGCTAATCCATTCATACCTTTAGGTATTATGAATATTGCTCCTATGAACATTCATTTACAAGTTTTTTTGTGGAAATATGTTTTTATTACTCTTGGAAATATACCTATGAGTGGAATCACTCGCTCACATGGTAACTCTGTTTCACTTTTCAGAAATTGTCAAACTTATCTAAAGCAGTTGTACCATTTTGTATTCCTAATAACAGTGTATGAGGGTTCTGATTTCTCTACATCTTCACCAACACTATGAATATCTGACTTTTTGATTCTAGCTATCCTAGTGAGTATGAAGTGGTACCTTTTTGTGGTTTTGATTTGTATTTCTCTGATGACTAATGATGTCAAGCATCATTAATGTGCTTTTTCACCATTTGTATGTCTTCCTTGGAGATATGTCTATTGAGATCCTTAGTCCATTTTTAATTTGGTTATTTCTCTTTTTATAACTGACTTGTAAGAGGTTTTTTTAAACATATTTTAGATACAAATCCCTTATCAGCTATATGATTTGAAAATATTTTCTCCCATTCCGTGAATTGTTGTGCTATATTCATTACATGAATTATTTTATTTCATCTTTACAATACCTGTATGAGATATTAATACCCCCTTTTTAAGAAAGCAAAAAACAGGCTCAGAGTGGTTAAGTATCTAGCCTAACTCGCAATGGGATGATTCTAGGATTTGAGTTCAGATCTCTATTGGAAGTTTAATTAAGGCTCTCCGTCCTCTTTCTGTGATGCTCATATACATTGTATATATTTGGTGAAAGAAATTGAATCTTAGGATTACATTGCCTTTATTGCTAGACATTCCAGGAATAAATACTGAAAACACTTTGGCAATATTCCTCAAATTGATTCTCTGGGGACAGTGCTGATTCCCAGCAGGAAGGTATAGCCACAGAACTCCTGAGGCAGGCTGAATTGATGTTCTGAGTCTGGATTTATAAGCGTGGGGAATTGTTCTTTTAAAAGACAATGATGAAAAGGAATCTTTTAATGTGAGCTAGATGCAGCCATGATTTTGATTAAATGTTTGCTGGTAACCATACTTAGGTGGAAACATCTGCCCACTGATGAGCTCCCTAGAGTTTTAGCAGGTGAATTTATGTGGGAAACACAACTCTAAGTACTTCTTCCTGAGGAGAGATGTTAGGAAAAAAATAAGCTCCCTTTCCTTTCTTTCATTTATTTCCACCTGCCATTTAGGAAGCCTAAGTAAATGCATTTCTGTATTGGGATAATAATGCCACATCCCCGCAGCCTCTCTGCTTCTCTAGCCTTGCTTTTATAGGTGTCCAGTAAGTTTTGGTACTTGCATGTGGGCCACGTGTGTGCAGGCATCTTGAGTGGTCCAAAAGTAATGCAGAGTTTCATATGCCTATAAAAGCAACCTGCTGGTGTTAGAATACACTGCTGATATTTTTCATTTCATATACACCCACAGTTCTGAGCCCACACAGTCCTTTCCTTTCAAATTTGCCCTCTTAGATGTTTTTATTAGTCTATCTTTGGAAGACTGGATCATCATGCAGGATACATGATATTAAGAGAAAGTATCTTTCTTTTGGTGTTTCTGGTTTCTTCTGGATTCTGGGCCCATCTTAATTAGGTAATCACCAGACTTAATTAGGTAATCATCATCTCCCAGACTGCTGTACAATAATAAAGTTTGTCTTGTCTCATCACTTTTACTTCGGTCACTACTTTGCAGATAATCTATCATTACCTAGACCCTCATCCTCATATTATTGTTCTACACAGAACAAAATCACGCCCAACTCTTTCCATCTTCATAAGCCCTTCTTTTCTACCCTCTATAACTCGGTCTGTCATTAACAAGCTTTCTGGTAGCTTCAAATTCTTCTGTCAGCGTTTTCTTCATTTCTATTTTATAAATTCCTTGAGGATATCACTTCTCCTGGGGCCATCTTAAGCGAACATCAGTTTTCTTCACATTACCCCAGGGAGTAGAGGGAGAGGAGGTGTTGGCTTTGTTCCTCATTGTCACTTCCAAAACATTTCTGCTTCTTTCTCCTTCAAAATCCAGACCTCATTTGTAGTTGATGCTATTAGACAATATCATGTGCTACTCCTCCTATGTCTTTCCCTTCATTCATTAGACACTTTAACCTCTGAGTTACTTTATTCCTCTGCTACCACTTTCACAACTTCAACATCTGTCATCTATGTGGATATTAATCCAACATTTTTGGTTTTGTGAATCTTTCATGCTCTCATCTCCAATGACATTTTTCTCCCATCATACTTAAGCCACTCACTTTAATGCTCATTCTCTAGACATTGCCATCCTCCCAAATTATACGAATTCTGAAATCTCGATTTTTACAACTGATTGTTCTTCTGCCAAAGTACCTCACTCAAATGCATGTGTACAAATGCACACATACACACACACACACACACACACTTCCAACAGTTCTTTCACTTTGAACTCTAATGTATGAACTCTACTACATCTCTTTATTAACCACCCTTCCTATTCTTTATTTCCTTATTCCTGACCAAATTAGAGTTCATAGTCTGTTATTATTATAATTTACTTTCATAAACCTTCATCTCCTTACCCACTTTTCCATCATAATACTTTCTTGGCAAAACCAGAACCCTTGTTAAATAACCTTAAATTCTTAAACTGCATATCTCAAAACATCAATCCTTTCATATTATATGCCCATTTCCATTATTCAAAATGAATATTCAATACCTTATCTTCTCCTCAATTCCTCACAACTCCACCCCCACTCCTGTCATTTAATGACCTTACCTTATCCCTTCACTGGAAAAAAAAAGTGATCAAGGAGTATCCTTATATCTTCTTCAGTAAATCCACCATATTACCTGAATTTGTAACTATGCCATAATCATTTCCTTCTCTTCTGCATGATGTATAAACATTACCTGTTCTCATGTAAGGCTAACACTTCCACTTTTACTATGGATCCCATCTGTTAGTGCTCTGAATACCCTTCTTGCTGTCTCAATATTTCTTCTTCTAGAATTATCCTCCTTGATCTTTTATATCATCGATTACATTGAATCATTCACTTCAACATACATATGTGCTCTAGAATTTCCCCTTTTAAAAATTCACTTTTTAAATACCAAATCTCCCTCTAGCTATAGTCTCATATTTCTTCTCTCCTTAGGACCAAATCTCTCAAAAGAAAATATGTATCCACCATGACTTTCTCATATCACATTATCTCCTCAATATACATCATTCAGGTTTATATTAAACCTTTTTCACTCTTTTAATTTTCTCCTTTTCAGTTACCAATTACCTCTATACTACTGAGTTCAATAATCATCTGTCTGTTTCCATCTTACCTAAGAAGAATATTTAATAAAGATGATGATTTTTTTCCATCTTGAAACATTGCCCATTACTTTTGTGATGCTTCATTTACCTGTTTTTTCCTGTTTTTAATTTTTGGTTATTACTTAGGAGTGGGTGTTTGGGTAGTATGGGAAGCCTATGCTTAACTTGTTAGGAACTGCTGGATTGTTCCCAGAGGCTGCACCATTTTATGTTCCCACTGGAAGTGTATGAGGGTTTCAATTTATCCATATCCTTGCCAATACATGTTATTTTGTGTTATATTTTTAGTTATAGCCTTCCAAGTGTGTATGAAGTAGTATCTCATTATGGCTTTGATCTGCATTTCCCTAATGACTAATGAAGTTGAGAATATTTTCATGTGTTTGTTGGCTTTTGTATTTCAGTGGTGAAATGTCTATTCAAGGCCTTTACCCTAATTTTTAATTAGGTCATTTGTATTTTGGTTGTTAAGTTGTAAGAGTTCTTTCTCTATTCTGAATATTAGATAGACCTTTGTCAAATATTGACTTGCAAATATTCTCTCTCTTTGGGTGACTTTTTACTTTCTTGATGGTATTTTTAACAGAAGAAATCATTTTTAAATTTTGATATAATCCAATTTACTTTGTTTTTTGGTGTCGAATTTAAGAAACCATTGCTTAACCCAGTTTTATATGTTTCTGATCTCCAGAACTGACCCAAAGAACCCAAACCAGTTCATTCAAAAAGATATGTGACAAATCACTATGTTCCCAGCCTTACTCTAACTATTGGGACAGTGATCAAAAGGATAGTAGAGACAGAGTTGCTACCTGATATCCAGTATTCAAGTTCTCCTTCTTCTAGATAGGCCATAGGCCACAGTTTCTCCTTTTCTCTTGCAGTTAGGTGTAGCTATGTGAGTTTAGTTTTTGCCAATGAAATGTGAGCAGTAGTAATGCACGCACCTTTTGAGCATAACCCATAAATATTGCCAGGTGTCCTCCCCAATGCTATTTTCTTCTTCTGTAACTGGAATGGATATGGCCACAGGAGTCCCAGCACAGCTGGCAAAAAGTGCCATTTGGCTACTAATCTTAATAGGGTTGTGATAAAGATTGAACAGGGACATGGGTATTTAGTATAATTGCTACATAGAGTTAGTGGATAATAAATGTTAGTTTCTATTATTATTATTATTACAGTCTTTGGACACTACAACAGTCACCTGTGATAAAAAAAAAGTATAACTAACTCCACATAATTCAGCAGATAGTGCAATTAGGTGTGCTCTCCTGTAGACAGAGTGTCAGACTTGTCGATGCTAGCAATCTTGTCTCTTTCTACACAGTTTCTTTGTTGATGAGCCAAGATAATTCTAAGGCATGTTAAACAATATTTTAAAAAACATAATTTCAGAAATGCTTATCTAATGAAAAGCAACTTTCAACTAAAAACAATATGAGAAACTTGGTTATAAGGGTTATGTGAATTTTAAATTGTGCTAGAATGTCTTGCATTTATACAACGCTATTTTATAAAAGAGCCCCACCACTTCCTCTTCCCCTACTTACCTATGTCTGATAAGAAATCTCAAGTACACTTTTCTGTGTGGCCAGTAGAAAATTCAGACCATGCAAACCCTGACCTGTATGTGGGAACTCTTACTCCAGCTTACCACCTCTTACTCCTCTTACCACCATAAAAAAACAAGCCAGCCTTTGTCTGCTTTCTCAAGCCATTATTGAAGCTTCTTGAGAGCCTGCTCTGCTCTGGCCAGAAAGGATCATTATGTGACTAATAAACTTTTTCATACCCTCTTTGTAGAGTGAAGGATCCATCTTGTCTCTGTGGTGTGATCACAACAATTGGCCCTGTGAGCAGGACATCAGGGTACTGTCCACAACACCAAGTGTCTTTCTTCTCTTCCTTTGGCCTCCTTCCTGGCTGTGCTACATACTGCTAGACATGCACTTTGAGCTACAGCTTGCTGGCTAGCTTATGCTTTCAATTGTTCTTTGTGCTGCATTTGTGAATCTTACCAAGCATCTGCTAAAGATTTGATCCACGTAAGTCAGTTTAGCAAATTGGCATATAGTAACAGGATTATTGCATTAGAGCCCTCCTTACATCAGCCCTCAATCATGTGTCTCAACCTGGACCTATTTATGAGTCTCAGATTGAACCATGAGTCTCAATTCCAAAGTAGGATGTGACTGACACTAATCCCAAGGGAATGACTCTTATCTTGTGAACATTTGTTGTGTCTTAACCAGTTGTTAGCCCTCTTTCTATATAGAGCCTGTGAGAAAGACTGATAGTCTGTTCCATATACAGGTCCATTGGGTAGTCACTCATGTGGAAGAAGAGAAATTACTATGTGGGATGCTGAAGTCACACTCCCAAAAGCAGAAGGCTCACTAGGACTTTACAAAATACTTCTTCTGCTGCTGCCCATGCCTCTATCACTCACTCACACACACACACACACACACACACACACACACACACACACACACACACATGCAATTGAATATTATTCAGCCATGATAAAGAAGGAAACCTTGCCTTTTGTGACCACATGGATGGACTTTGAGGGTATTATGCTAAATGAAATAAGCCAAACAGAAAAGGACAGATACTGCATGGTATCACTTACTTTTTCTTTATAAAATAAAAAGTAAAACTCATTGAAACAGAATAGAAAATTGTTTGCCAGGGGCTGAGGGTGTGGGAAATAGAAAGAGGTTGGTAAAAGCATACAAACTTTCAGCCGTAAGATCAATAACATCTGAGGATTTAATGTAAAAAAATGATGCTCCTTCAAACTGTCAAGGTCCTCAAAAGCAAAAAGACTAAAAACTTGTCACAGCTAACAGGAACCTAATGAGGCCTGGCATGATGACTAAATTTAATGTTGTATCCTGTGTGGGATCTTGGGACCGAAAAAGGACATTAAGTAAAAACTAAGAAAATCTGAGTAAAGTACAGACTTCAGTTAATAATACTGTTTTAGTGTTGGTTCACTAAGTGTAGCAAATGTACCATGCTAATGTAAGATGTTAATAATAAGGGAAATTGGTGTGAGGTATATGGGTAGTATCTTCACAGTTTTTCTGTAAATCTAAAACTGTTCTAAAGCATTTATTTAAAAAAAAACACAAAATTCTGGGTAAGGATGAAAGCTGAGAGAGAATACAATGAACCACTGAATGGGGGTGGCTATAGGGAATGGCTTGGAGGAAACACCCTCTTTATTCCATGCACCGCAAGAATGGAACCAGAGGGGGAAAATAAGAGATCAGTTTGAGAAAACCCTTAGGGATTGTTGAGGGAGCTCCCTCTTTCTTTAACCAGAACATCTAGACTCCTCTGCACCCTTCCTGTCCCCGCCATGAATTGTCAAGGGTGGTGCTTTGTGATGTCAAGCTACCCTAGGGCTACCATTGGCTGGAGGAGTTTCCTGCTGACCAATCAATGCTGAAGGGTGTGGCTTGTTGCCCAGGGAGAGTTTTTTAGAGCAGGCAGGAGGCCTGGAGTTGCTCACTGTCGCTACAACATGGAGAAGAGTGATGAAGAGCCACAGGAGCCTGATTCAGATACTGAAACACAACCAAAAACCACAAGAGTGAAACAAAAAAGAATTCTAAGAAATAAAAGGAAGAGTAAGAAGAGGAAGACACCTCCTCAACACGAAGAACAAGAAAGACCGAAGGGTCAAAAGAAACGGAAGGTCAGATTACCCTACTCGCGCCACCTCCTCTTCCTTATTGATCCCCCACCCAAAACACTTACCCTGTCCTTTCCTGGCACAAACCCCTCCCCAACCCACTCTCATTCTCTTACAATCCACCTTCCCACCTATTTCCCATCCTATTTTCCAAAAATAATGTCTTTCTGGGTTTTTCTTGTTTCCCTACCAGATACGGAAGACCGTCGTGAAGGCAAAATCCGTTCAACGGAATTCAGCGAGATGCCGGAAAGGGAAGAAATCAATAGTACCAGTCTGTTGCTGTGAGCAGAATGAGAAAAAGAATGAAGATCAGCTAAAGCAAGATGAAATCGACCTGGATGAGGCTCCCTGTACAAGTAAATCCCTATTTCCATCGGAAGATGAAGACCTCACAGTGTCTGCTGCCTCTTCAGATGATGAGCTTGATGACTAACTATTGATCGGTTATGTAAAGATCAAAATTTACACCGATAGTCACCTGTATTAAAATGAAGTCAGGTGATTAGGTGTTGACGATTAAAATAAAAGTGAAAATGAGATATGTTTGTATCTCTGTGTGTTCTCTGATGGTGGGGAGGGAGGGAAGGAAGGGGTGGATGTGTGAGAAGGGAGAGAGGTAGAATCCTGCAAGTTTGGGGCCCAGACCAGCCAGTCCGTAGTTAGTCAGACACTGAGATAAGGACTAGGTGAGAACTGAAGAAGAATTTCCTCCTTAACATTTCATCACACTGGCAAGGAAAAAAAGGACTTGGTGTTTCTAGGTGTGTTTGGGGTGGGGGATGGAGGGGGGGATGTGTATGGGGAGGAATGTGTAATACTGAATCTGATTCCAGTTTTGATGTTTGACCGTCAAGAGCTTTAAGCCTTGTTTCTTCCTGGTCCCCTTCTGGCCCACATCCGGGCAAACTGACAATTTAAAAAAGGGAGTTACTGAGCATAAAATAGAAACAGATATGCCTAAGCTTAACCATTGAAACTATTGCCTTGCCTAAATTCCCCATAGCCAAAGCAGTCAATGCCCTAAAATGTCCTCTAGTGCACATGGAAAATCTGACCCAATGAGTAATTAAGTCTCTTGCATTTATAATCAGCTTGAAAAAATGTTACCTTAACTATGTATAGTGCCAGGTGGGTAGTAGACTAGTTGGGGGTGGGAGTCACTTAGTAAATTATATAAATGTCTAACCACTATGCCATACACCTAAAATGAATATAGAATAATATCAAATGTCAAATGTAATTGAAAAATCAGAAAAAGGGCAGGGGGAAAGGTGAAGGAGAGTAAGAGGTTCAAACTTCCAAGTGCAAAACAAGCAAGTCATGAGGATGTGGTGTACAGCATAGGGAATATAGTCAATAATATTGTGATAGCATTGTACAGTGTCAAATAGTTGCTAGACTTATCACGGTGATCACTTATTTAGGTATATAAATGTTGAATAACTATAGTGTATATTTGAAACTAATTCAATATTATATCTTAGCTATATTTTAATAAAACCTTAAAAAGAAAAAAATTATTCTATGGACCTGCCTCCCTACATATAAAATAATAACACCTTCTACCCTGGTAAAAAAGGGCATGTCTGTATCTATTTCTTAGAGTCATTCTGGGATTGAATAAGGTATTTATGTTAAAACACCTGACACTATATTAGACCCATAACAAGCATTTGATTAAATGACTTTTGTTATTATCAATAATATAAATAAATAAATACTACTCCTTTCTTCCCCATTCCCCAAGAGCTAGTGTGTCTTGTGTGAGCTGCTGTTAACCCATGACTGAGCCCTTGTTTGCTTTTCTAGAAGACACAAGTATTTTGGGGCACCTGTTCCCAACAGTCAGACATTCCGATACCATTAGATACTTCATACGTGTTTGTATATGGCTTACAATTAATATATACAATGAAGTGGCAAAAGTGCCAGATCACTGACCTTCTCTCCTTCAGCCTAATGAATCATCGCTTGAATACCTATCTTCTCTCCATCCTCCTCCTACAAAGTCCTAAATGAACAGCAATCTTATATTTATTCTCTAACTGCAAACATAACCTGCTGAGCTTCGTCAGATGCTTTGACAGTTTCTTATTTCTATTAAGTGCAGCTTTGAATTTTTCTTGTCTCAGAAAAATTTGATTGTGTTTTTCAAAGCAGGTTCTTATTTTACTACTTCCTGACTAGAACTCTTCCTAAGTCACTTGTTCTCTTGATGCTTTTATTTATTCTTTTTGGTCTCTGACATTTGCCCATCTTTCCGCATTATCATCAATTAGGATTATAATTAGTAAGCTGTTTCCTGCCTCCTTCACAAACTTGATGAATGAATGAATTAGGACTAGATGTCTCCTTTCTCTTTGAAGAAATTGCTTTCCCTTTCCATCCTAAGGCTGGTGAGTGATAACAGCTTACTCATTCTTCAAGGCCAGACTCAAATAAATGGTCCTTACCCTCTGAAGCCTCTTCACCATCGAGGCCATCAGAGTTAGCTGTTCCCATTGTCTTACAAATACTGATGTTAAGGAAATTACTGTGTTGTAATAGAAATATTAATTTACATATTTTATCACCCAATATATAATATACAATAGCAAGGAGAATATTCCATTTATCTTTGTAATCCCAACACCCTAACACAACTAGCACAATACCATGGTGGCTGCTCAATGCATGTTTAATGAATGAGTGGAGGAGAGAGAATAATCAAATCATTTATGTATACTGGATAATTTCCTTAACTTGATTTATAATGTTTGCTTTATAAAACGCTAAACTTAAAATTATTTAAAAATTTTATTGTTGAAAATTCAAAATATAAGGAAGAAAGTTATTTTTTAAAAAACCTAAACAATGAAAAACCTAGGACACGTTGACAATTTTGGCAACGATCTTTCTGCACATCTCTATACATATATAAAATACTTACTTACATGTGTATTTATATAAATAAAATAATTTCATTTATATTTTTTTAATGTTGAGGGAACATTTACCTCTATTTTATTATCCCCTGCACTGGGTAAACAGTGTACAAAGCCTGGTGTGCATCTTTCCATATCTTTGTCTGTGTTCATACAACAATGTAACATATATATATGTAAACATACAAACATATGCAGGCACTGATTTACTCTATTGCACCTTGTTTTTCTCACTTACAAATATTTTATGGAATTTTTTTCCTTATCATTTGTTATAGACTTGACACACTTTTTCAAGTAGCTATGTAATGTGATGGCTTGAATGAAAGACAACTTATTAAACCGTTATATATATATATATATATAATTTATTTCATTCATATTTATTGTTATATAGTTGTGCTTTTATTTCTATGGAATACTATCCAGAAATGGAATTGCTAAATTGAAGTTTACATGAATTCTTAATTTTAATAGATGTTGCCAGTGAATGCCAAATGGCTTTAATACTTCACATTTCCCTCATTAATCATATGAGATAACATGTTAACATCCACTACCCTCCAGCAATATTTCATGATCTTAAATTGCTATTGCCTTGTTACTTAATTTCACTATGGCCAACTGTTAGTGAGGTTGAGTAACTTCACTTGTTCATTGGCCAGGGGTATTTCTTCCTCTTTGAACAGCTCTTCTTACTCTTTTTAACCACATTCAATTGGGCTGTTAGTCCTTTCTTATTATTATGTAGGATTTACCTTACTATTAAAGTGTACAGCTGAAACTTATTGGATTTAGTTAACCAATGTCACCATAAAAAATAAATTAATTATTTTTTTAAAAGATTAAAAGAGGAAAAAATGTGTAAGATTTTTTATGGATTAGATATGAACCCTTTATCTGTAATATGTACTACAAATACATTTTTTTCTATTATTTGCCTTTTGGCTTTGTTTACCTTTATTCCTGCCATATGATTATATTTTAAGTCTTAAGTACTCAAATGTTCTAATCCTTCTTCCACAGTGTGTAAGTTTCCTAGCTTGAATAAAATGTTTTCTTGCCATTTCCTAGATTATACATAAAATTTTAAAAATTTATTATTAATTTTATTTTAACATTTCCATCTTTAAATCATGCCAAATTTTATTTATGCTAATAAATATGAATAATAAATATATGCTGTATTACTAAGAAGAAAATAAAATAGAGTAAAAATACAAACAAAAAAACCCACTTTATTTTGGATTCAACTCCAGCTCTGAAACTTACTAGCTGTTGTCCTAAGAACATCACTTAAGTTATATGGATCTCTCTCTTCTTGTTTTTAAAAATGAGATAATGTCAACATCGCAGTTTTATATGAAAAATTAAATAATGTATATCAAACACAGTGACTTGTATATAGTCAACAAATGATAGCTATAATGGCTATCGTTTACTTCTCTCTGAAATGCTTTTCCCTTGAACATACTTAGGAATGCTTATAAGCCCAACTGTATTGCGCATCATGGCACACTCTGGTCTTGTGTCTTTAACAGTGTTTTTATTTGACAGTGCTTCTAAGTTAGAAGAAAAAATACCATTATAGGAAATTAGCATCAAAGATATTATCAACCAGGTAGAGTGATACCAAGATGAGCTTTAGAAGACACACTAGATCCACATCACAAAAATATATCCTTTTGCAGAGCAAGGAGATCTGCTAGAAAATATGACAAAGGTGTTAAAAAATGTGATGATTTAGGGGCAAGCATGCATGAGGCTCAGAATCTTGAGAGAGTATTTGAGAGAAACACTTTCTTCTATAAGGCCTAATAAAAATTAATCCAAAAGGCCCCAACTTGGATTCCATCATGCCCCAAATACCATCGCTGACAGAATTGGAATGTGTAGTCAATGCTGTGTCGTTAGAGATCATTTCTTCTTTCATTTAGGAGAAATGACTTTCCTAAGCATTTATTTTATCTGACCAACACTTGTTCTTACTCTGTGTCAGTAACTTTACCTAAGGGATTCCATATATCAATTTGTTTAATCTACACTGTAACTTGAGACAAAGGTATTATTATTAACACTATTTTATAGAGGAGGAAATGGAGTTGCCAAGAAGTTAAATAGCTTTTCCACAGTTCCACAGCTAATAAATGGCAGATCTAGAATTTTAACCTGTGCAGTTTGGCTCCAGAGTCCATGCTCTTAATCACTGCATCATGGTGGTTATTATATAATACTCTCTTGGAAACTAAGCAGGCACCATGATTACCTTCTGTAGACTAAATAGATGAAGGCAATATCTTAACTATTTTTGCTTGTTAATTTAGACCAGGAGTTTTAATATTTTTTAAATTATTTGAATATTTAAAATAGTCACTGAAAAATTGATAAACTAAACAATGTTTAACTGGAATAATAAATACATCAGACCAGGATATGCTAAGAAATTTGAGTGGGATCTCAATCTACCCAATTATAATAGTAAATAATGATCTTCTACTAAAAAAGATAAATCTCTCTGATATATCTGAGAATTCAGATAGAGAGTTATGTTTATTGTATATTAAATTTGAATTTTCAGATCAGTGGTGAAACAATGATCTGTTTAGTAAACTGTGCTGGGACAATTGATTTTCCATATGATGGTAAATGTATGATAGTAATATTACAACATATAAAAATACATTCCAGATGGATTAAATATTAAAACAAGAAAATTTAAAACCATGAAAGTACTGGAAGAAGATCTAGGATATAAGTGTTACAACTTTTGACATTCCTAAGAATGATAAAAAAAAAAAACTCAAGGAGTCATAAAAGGGCTGATAGGTTTTGTCTTCATTAAACACACACATATCTGAAGTTCACAAAATACCATAAATGGAGTTTAGTAAATATAGGTTATAAATTTAGAAAAAAGGGATTTCAACAATATTTAATAGAAATAGACATATAAATATATATAAATATATAAATACATATATATAAATATATATACATATATAAATATATACATACATACATATATTATATATACATATATATATATGTATATATGTATATATATTATATATACATATATATATGTATATATGTATATTATTATATATATATATATATATGTATATATATATAAAATGTCCGGGCTGCCATAACACAATACCACAGACTGGGTGGCTTAAACAACAATTTATCTTCTCAAAGTTCTGCAGGCCGGAAGTCTGAGGTCAGGGAGCCAGCACGGATGGTTCCTGGAGAGAGCTCTCTTTCTAACTTGTAGATCTTGTTTTCTTGCTGTGTCCTCACATGACAGAGAGCTTGTGAGCTCTCTGGTATTTTTTCTTATAACAGAACTAATCCAGTTGGATCAGGGCTCCACCCTTGTGACCACATTTAACTTTGATAATTTCCTTAGAGACCTTATTCCCAAATACAGCCACGCTTAGAGTTAGGGCTACGACATATAATTTGGGTGGGGAACACAAACATTCAGTCAATAACAAAACATGTATATTTCTACAAAACAAGATAAAGCCAGAAACAAGCTAATGAATAATTAGAGATAATTCAGGGAAAAAGCATGCAAATTATTAGTAAATATATTAACAATTTATTTGATCTCATTGTATTTGAGAAAATTAAATTTTGTTCTCATTCATATTGACCAATATATAAATGATTTGTACACACACAGAGATACACACACAGACAAGACGTTAATGTTGAGCCACTCCCCTGGCTTGCCTGGTTTCAAATACTATGCTAAGCACTTTACCTGAATTATTTCATGTTATATCATCAAACACCATTGAGAAATATGTGACATTATCCTCAAGCTACGGATGGGGAACTTGAGATTCAGTGAAGTGAGGCTAGATGCTTTTTCAAGGTCACATAGGTTACAGATGATAAAGCTAAGCCAGAACTTGAATCTAGATCACTTATTTCTATGGCATCTCATCAGTGACAACTAAGAACAAACACTTACTAATAGGCACTGTTCTAAGCAATGGATGTGAATTGATGCATTTGAATCTACAACAGCCTAATAAGGTAGCTACTATATGATTATAATCATTTTGCAGATGAAAAAATAGAGGCAGAGAGAGGAAAAATAACAATCAGCAGTCAGAATTCAAACTCTGAAAGACGCACTAAAGCTCCACACTGAACTGCTAAAGAGCAAGCTAGCCGTTAGAGGAGGTTTAGAGTCTGAAATAGGAATTTGCCTTTGACCTTTTAAATAACATTTTCTTTCAGACATATCCACAGTCAGGAATATTAATCTGCACCTTCACACATTAGAGTGTATTATCACTGGAGGGGAAACAATGTTTTTCTTTGACAGGATTAAAAATGAGCAATCTAAGTGTTGGGAAATGTCAAAAACTGTTAATAAGGGAAACTGATTTTTCTTTTTCAATGATTAAAGGAGGGGAAAAGTGAAATTTTATTATTGTTACTTAGCCTCTAATCCATTCTCTCTGTCCTCCCTGCAATTTTCTGCATTAACTCAGTGGTGGTAAACAGTGTGCCAGCTACTGACCAATATTCATAGATCATTTTATATCAAGAGCAACAAATATTTCTCACCTACATATGACAGAGGTAGTAAAAAAAATGAAACAAAACCCTGTAGTCTTTGCGCTCTCTAATCAGTTGTGAATAAAGTTCATTTGAGACCTTTTGAAATGAGAGGCTGGGTTTTTGCTGAATGGCAATCATAACAAGCATTACCCTTTTGCTGCTGACAGGAAGTTCAAAAATTCCATCATGTTCCAGTTTCTCAGCAGTTGATAAAGGTTAATAAAACAGAATTTTAGGAAAGCAGGGTTGCTAAATTTTTTATGTTCTTAAAGGACAATTCTCGTTAGTTCCACTTGTCTCATTCTTCAAACTTTTTCACATTCCAACTGGAGCTTGTCTTTTTTCTCTGCTTCGCATGGACCAATAAAGCATGGATAAAGACCTCTCAGTTTGGATAGCAGAGGAGAAAGAGGCTGCTCTAAAAAATCTGAGCTGGTAACAGTAAATAGTGGGAGGAGATAGGATTTGAACTGGTCCCCTGAGAAGAGAACATCTGCTTCATGGAATAATAAATATTACATTAGGATGGGCTGTGGATTTCTTACCATAACTCCTGAGGTATCTGGATGGTGAATTTTTTATGGGCTTTCACAAATGTCAAGAAATTACCTCCAGGATGAGGCAGTACCATATAGCTCATTAGCCAGTCTTTATCTGTTTCATGCTCTTACTCCTTAGCAATTTGATATTTAAATGTGAATAACGCTGTTGTTTCAGAAAGTATTATTTTGACTTTCAAATTATTTTGAGACTGTGCTACCTGGCAGAATATTATTGCTTTAAGAGTGTTGAGTGTACTCAGCTTACAAACAATGAAAACATTTTTGATGTCACAATGATACGTTATTTCAGAGTAATTATAATTTCTTCTGACTTAATCTCTCTGAGCTTTAGTTGCATCGTCTTCAAAATGTAGAAATTATACTTTCAGGTTTAAGGAAGGATTAAAGAAATATTCAATATATATAAAATGCTTAGCATATTACATAGCATATAGTAAGTACTCAGTAAATATAAACCGTTATCATTTTTATGATGTTAGTTCAGTAGCATTTGAGATGAGGTTTATGCAGCAAACAAAATACATATGAATTTCAGCAGCTCATTCAAAAAAGATTTTTCATTCTATCTTTGTAGACAACATTAAGAAATATTAGCATGACTGGGTTTCCCCCTGGTTGAATACACCTGATTGGATTGTGGTTCCCCTAGAGAGAGGATTCTACCAGTATGTCACAAGAGGCTAGCCCAAGCCCTGTCCTGATTGGTATCACTATCAGTGATTTAGATAAAGAAGTTGAGTATTTGTTCAGCAAATTAATAGATAATACAAAGTTTCAGGAGACAACAATAGTTTAGATGAGTGAATCAGAATTCAAAAATATATTGAAAGCCTGAGATGGTAGACTAAATATATCAAAATGAAATTTAATAGAAATTGATGTAAACCTATACCCTTCAGATCAAAGCCCAATAAACATATCTATGTTGAGAGACATAATTTTGTAGCAGTACTTTCAGAAGACATCTGGTTTTAATGTCAATGGTAAACTCAGTATGAGTCACAGTATAATTCACATCATTTCCCCAAAGGACAAATGCTATCTTAGGCTGTATAAAGAAGAGTATTTTGTTTAAAATGAGGGAGATAGTAACTTCACTCTGTTCAACAGTAATTAGCAATCTACTTAGTTTTTTTTGGGGGGGGTGCAAATGTTTAAGAGAAATAATGAAAAATGACTTCAGAGCAGAGTCATTTTCAGAAATGATCAAAGGAATTGGGTCTGTCTAACCTGGAAGGAAGAGATGCGACACCTGTCTTGTGAAGTTTAGTGATGTGCAGGATTGCTAGATGTTTACAATAAAGAATACAGTTCTGCCTTTCTGTTTTTTCCACTTAGGAAACACATAAAAAATGAAAGCAAAATTATTAAAAATCCTAAGTGTGAGTGCTATGAAGACTGAAAACCATAAGGCTAGAAATGATAGCCATAAGTGGGATCCCATTTTACTTTATGTTGCCAGGGATTAAGGTGGATTTTGAGATAAGAACTAAAGGATAAATGAGTGGGATAAAGCTATTCCAGGAAGCAAGAACCACGAGAATTACAAAACAATGTTTATTTATTTGTTCAAGGAATAAATGTAGACCAATGTAGATGCACACACACAAACACACACAATGTAGAAAATACATAGTGTTTTCTGTGGGTTCTTTTATTTTAAAAACAGTATATATACATTTTAGGTAACAAACCATATTATAGTATATAACCTCATTTTGAACAATTTCTGTATATTTTCTTATATTATGGCTAGACCTCACTTTATTTACTCATTCCTCTATTCAAATTTCTATTACTCTGTTTAAATTTTCTGCTCATTTTCTTTTTCCTCCCAGCTTTATTGAGGAATGTTTGACAATAAAGTTGTAAAATATTTAAAGTGTACAACATAATGATTTGACACATGTGTGCATTGTGAAAGGATTCCCCCCATTGAGTTAATTAACAAATTCATCATCTCACATATTTACCATTTTTGTGTGTGTGTGAAAACATTTATGTGGATTCTCTTGGGAAATTTCAATAGCACAATACAGGGTTATCAACTATAGTCACCATGCTATACACTAGACCCTTAGAACTTCATTTTATAATGGAGAGTTGGTCCTCTTTAACCAAGATCTCATTTCCTCTACCCCTCTCACCCATGCCAACCACTTTTCTACTCCTTTTTGTATGTTTCACTTTTTTTTTTTTAGATTCCACATGTAAGTGATACCATGTGATATTTGTCTTTCTCTGCCTGGCCTATTTCACTTAGCATGATACATTCCAGATTCATCCATGTTGTCACAATGAAAGGGTTTCCTTGTTAAGTCTGAGTAATATTCCTGTGTGTATTCATCTTTTGTGTAGACACTTAGGTTGTTCCCATATCTTGGCTATTGTAAATGTGCTGCAATGAACATGAGAGTTAAGGTATCTCTTCAATGTCCTGCTTTCATTTCCTTTAGATAAATACTTATAAGTGGGATTGCTGGATCATATGGTAGTTCTATTTTTAATTTATTGAGGAACTTCTATACTAATTTCCATATTGGGTGTAGCTATACTGGTTTATATTCCCACCAGCAGAGTATAAGGGTTCCTTTTTCTACTCATCCTCACCAACATTTGTTGTCTCTTGCCTTTTTGGTAGTAAACATTTTTACAAGCATAAAGTGGTATCTCATTGTGGTTTTGATTTGCATTTCCCTGATGGTTTATGATGTTGGGCAACTTTTCATATACCTGTTGGCTCTTTGTATGTCTTCTTGGGAAAAATGTCTATTTAGGTCCTTTGTTCATTTTTTAATCAGTAATTTTATTTTACTTTTTTTTGCTATTGAGTTGTATGAGTTCCTTGTATATTTTAGATGTTGTTCCTTTATTGGATATGTGGTATACATTCTATAGGTTTCTTTTTCATTTTATTGATGATTTCCTTTGCTGTAAAGGAGCTTTTTAGTTTTACGTAGTCCCACTTCTGTTCAGATTTTCTATTTCTCAATGGTTCAGTCGTGGTAGATTGTACATTTCTAGAAATTTATCCATTTTTTCTATGTCGTCTAAACTGTTGGCATATAATTGTTCATAGTAGTCTCTTATGCCCCTTTGTAGTTGTGTGGTATCCGTTATAAAATCTCTTTCATTTATAATTTTATTTATTTGATTCCTCTCTTATTTCTTAGTAAGTCTAGCTAACGTTTTGTCTATTTTATTTTTTCAAAAAATGAGCTTCTCGTTATATCAATTTTTTCTATACTTTTTTTTAGTCTCTATTTCATTTATTTCTGCTCTGATCTTTGTATTTCTACTTTCTGCTAACAATGGGATTAGTTTTTTCCTATATTTCTAGTTCATTTGGTGTAAAGTTAGGTTTTTTATTTGAGATCTTTTTTCCTTAATGTAGGCATTTATTGGTATACACATTCCTCTGAGAATGATTTTTGCTGTATCTCATATGTTTTGGTATGTTGTTTCCATATTCATTCGCCTCAAGATTTTTTTTTTTATTTCTTCTGCAGCCCATTGATTTTTCAGTAGCATGTTGTTTATTACTGTTTAATAATAGTAGTATGGTTTTAATCACAAATACTCTACACATTTGTGAATTTTTCAGTTTACTTGTAATCAATTTCTCATTTCATACTATTGTGGTCAGAAAAGATGCCTGATATGATTTCAGTCTTTTTAAAATTATTAAGAGTTGTTTTGTGGCCTAATATATGATTTATCCAGGAAAATGTTCGATGTGCACTTGAAAAGAAATGTATTCTGCTGCTGTTGGATGGATTTTTTGTATATGTCTGTTTGGGACATCCGGTCTAGGATGTAGTTTAGGTCTAATGTTCCTTATTGAATTTTTGTCTGGATGATTTATCCATTGTTGAAAGTGGGATATTGAAGTCCCCTGCTATTATTGTATTGCTGTCTACTTTTTCCTTTTGATCTGTTAACACTTGCTTTCTATATTTAAATGCTCTTATGTTAGATGTATAAATATTTATAATTGTTATATCCTGTTGATGAATTGACTCTTGAGCATTGTATAATGACCTTCTTTGTCTCTTGTTACAATCTTTGACTTAAATCATTTTGGTGTTGATATAATATTGCTTAGCACCTCCTTTCTTTTGGTTTCATTTGCTTGGGATATCTTTTTCCATCTTTTACTTTCAGGCTAAGTGTGTTCTTAAACCTTAGGCGAAGTCCTTTGTAAGGCAACATATATTTGAGTCTGGCTTTTTTTACTTGTTTTTGTTTTAATCTCTTCAGCCATTCATATGTCTTTTTGACTGGAGAATTCTTTCTTTTACATTTAACCATTTAATGCAAACTATGATAGGTATGGAGTTACTGTTGCCATCTTGTGTAATTGTTTTCTGGTTTGTTTTTAATACCTTTGTTACTTTTTTTCTCTCTTACCATCTTTTTGTGATTGATAATTTTCTGCAGTGGTATGCACTGATTCCTTTCTCTGTAGATTGTGTCGTCTAATATAGGCTTTTGCTTGTGGTTACTATGAGGCTTTTTGTTGTTGTGTTTATTGAGTTGTCTTTCCTTACTCATTTGCTGATGTCATTTTTTGTATACTGGATATCCTTCTGTTATATGTCTTGCAAATAGCTTCTATAAATTAGTAGCTTACCTCATTGTTTTTATGAGATCTTTTAATGAAAAGTTGTTTATATGTAATGTGATAAAATTTATCATTAATTTATTTTGGAATGCTTTTTAAAATATAGCAACCATAATTATAGATGAGCGATCATATAAGAACATATAGAGAAAAGAGGGCTAATACCCATTTTCAATATCTCTATAATTTAGTATCTGGATGGCAGCAGCATGAACTAATGAGGAATCAGAGGAGAAACAATAAAAAACAATGGCCTTTATTTAAAGTGACTTTTCTTCAGTAGCCAGATCTTCAATGCAGTCTCTACTGTTGTTACTATAGTCAGAATTATAGATCCACAATATAATTAATGAAGGATTATTCTACTAATAAGTGAATTAGAAAATCAAGAGATTATTGAGTTCACTTTTACATTTAATTATTTCCTCTCGTTTTTGTGTTTTCTTATTATTTTTTCTTGCCATTTCCCTATTGTTGAATTTTTTTGCCTATTAATTTTATTCTCTTTCCTCTTTCCAGGATCTTCAAAGGACTACATATTTCTAAAATAGTGCTACAGGTTATCTTTTACCATTTAAAAACCTTCCTTTATGTTGTAGTACAAAGTGAAAACTTATCTTTCTTATTTAAATCAAGAATTTGACCCACTTTTACACTGCTCTGCTTCCTCAACATGTCTCTATTTTGTTAATGTAATTTAGAATTTTAGATCCATATTATTGTTAAAGAGCCACTATGTTTACAGTAGATATTTATTCTTCAAGAATATTTAAAAATTATTGCCTTTGGTTTGGTATTAAAGTTTAAAAAGGTATATAGACTTCACTAAGTGCCTTATTTTAGTCATTTTACTCTATTTCTTCTCCATTATGCAGAATTTAAATTTTGCTTTATAGATTAGTTGTTTTGAATATAACTCAAGTAAGTTTTAAAAAACCTAGAGGGAGGTATATTTTCTGTTCTTTTATATTTTCAATTGTATAAAAGATCTCAGATGAAGTTTTTCATTATATCTATAAGATAATTGTTTCATCTTTTTCTCCATTCAGTGTTTCAGATGAGACATTGAAAGATCCTGGTTTTTTTCCTTCAAAAGATAACTGTGTGTTCTTCCTTAGAAGAATGTATATTCCTTTTATGCTTGTACCTCAAAAAAAAAAACTTTGCCAGTACAGGTCTAGATGTGGCTGGTCTTTTCATGGTTTTTGTTGGCATTATTGCTGAGACCTTTCAAAGTATTTATTCAGCTTTTCCAAAGTTTAGAAAAGTTGCCCATTTGATTATATTGCTTCAGTTCATTACTTTCTTATCTTTTCTTCTGGAAACACCACATTGCCTATATCTGTCCATTTCTAAAATTTTCTCTCATTATTTCATTGCTTCATTTCTCTGTCCCCATGTTGTGGTCAAGATTCTTATTTATTTTTGCAATAAATAACGTCCTCATGCAAACTAATTAAAAGGGATAACAATGCCTCTTCAGTCTGATTCCAGTTTTTTTTCTCTAGAACTGTCATTTGTCCAAACCTTCAGCAATGAACACAGACTAGGTTCTACCTAAACAACTAACTAAAGCTTTTATCATTTGCTTAAAATATTTTCAGGTTTAAATTTATGTTTTTTAAATATGTGAACCAACAAGTTTGCATAATATTAATAGAGTCTGAATATAACATTTATTTGTTTGTTTGTTTGTTGTTTGTTTAGCTTCTTCCACCACTGAGAAGTTGTCATGTTATATAGGGTGGAATAAAATGGACTTAGATGCTGGAACTATTACCATTTGACATTAATTTCTGGGGACTATCGTAGTGCTAGGTAGAAGAGTGAACAAACTCCTACATCCAGGCCCAGGCTGTTCATGTAAACCATAGCAAAAGAGAAACTTCAGTGCTCTGGGGAAACCCAGAATATCTAGACCTCGGTTAAGCAAATAAGATTCTTCATGGGGAAGCTGAAAAGAATTGCAGTACTGTGCATCTGCCAAGACTAAGAGTACAATGGACAAAGGGGAAGGGTGGGAGGGCTTGGCAAATGGGCGAAGGGTTAAAGAAGTACAATTAGTAATGATAGTTGGGCATGGGGATGGGAGCACAGCATAGGAATGCAGTTAGCATTAATATGCATGGCTAGGTGGAGGACCAGGGGAGGGAGGGAGCAAATTGGCAGGGGGATTGTTTTTATGAACTATATAGATGTCTAACCATTGTACTGTATACTTGAAACAATTTAAATAAATAAATTTTTTAAAGTTAAATAAGAGTAGAAACAACACCTGATGGAGATTCTAGAAAATCAATATTACCTTTTTAAAGCGAATATTTTGTTTTTCTCACAGCTGATATAAAATGAGACAGGAATTCTCTACTTAACAGGCTTAGCATAGCATTTAATACAAGCACCTTTAACATGTATTTTTAAATGCTTTTTTTTTTTTTGACAATGATGATGGTTAAGGATGATCAGACGAAATGAAATATCACCAAATGACCAATTAAGATTGAAACAGCTAAAATTAACTTCCACTATCATCGACCAAAATACATACTGGGCTCCAGGCTCTCTTCTGGACAGGAGGATGCAAAGTTTAGTAAAACCTCCTTTCTGCCTTCTAAGAAGATCTCATAAAAGAATCTCTCAGTGACCTTCACCTTTATATTTTCTTTAATTTCATTCCATGTTTCTTCTTTTTTCAAAAAAGGGAAAACGTGAAGATTTGATGTGGAAGAGAAGCAGCAGTAGTCCACAACCGTAGCACATGGGCCACCTTTGTCCTACTGTTTTCATCACTATAGTTTTATAGGAAACAAAAACTATGCCCATCTATTTATGTATTTTCTATGGTTGTTTTTATGCTACCACAGCAGAATGGAGTAGTTTTCAGTAGAGACTGTATGCCCTAAAAAAGCCTAACAATATTTACTATCAGTCCCCTTACAGAAAAGATTTGCTAACCCATGAACAAAATTGGCTGCTAGAATCCCGTTACACTTTCAGTTCACCAATATTCATATCTTGATAAATTTTTAAGTATTTCTTCATACTGCCTTTTTTATCCCCTTCTTCTTTACTGTTTTCATTTGTGGTCCTAAAATAAATCAGTTTTATAGAACACTAATTTATTAAATTATTGTGTATCCAGTGTACTAGGGGAATGTGTCTGTATGCTCTACTGGAATATATCAACACAAGAAAAAGCATCAGTTTCTAACATTGTTATCTACGTAACAATGTAGGTGAGAGAGTTCCAAAAAATATGATGATTTGTAATCAGAAGTAATCATGAAATGCTATTTAATTCTTTTAGACTCTGTCACCTACCATTCTTTCTCCTACCCACTGTACTCTAAGCCACATTGCCTTCTTGCCATTCCTTGAATTTGCTAAGCGCATTCACAATTTGGGACCTGTTCATTTGCTGTTCCTGGTACCTGGGATGCTCTTTAACTCCTTTGTTTTTTCAGCTCTCTCCTATGATCAAATTTGCCTCCACAGAGAGGCCTTCCTTGACCACCTAATCTGTAATAGCACCCTCCTTCCCCAGAACTCTTGTCACTAAATGCCTTTCATTTTCTTTCATGACAATATCATTTGCCGGTGTTATTTAGAATAATTATTCATTGTCTGTCTTACTATCAGAGTGTTGATTCACAGAATAGTGACCTAATATTGAGTCAATATTATATTCCCATTTTTATAACAATGCATGGAATGTAGTAGGTGACCCAACTAACATTTACTGAATGAATAAATAAGTAGAAGAAATACATTAGAGAGACAATATATCGAAATGGTTAGAAATGAACAAGAACTTTCTTTTTCTGGGCCTCAGTCTTCTCATTTGTACAAAAAAAAAAGACAGTAACAGTACAGATTAAAGAATGTATGTAAAAATTCAAGTATAATTATCAGCATGGTAAGTACTTAAAGAAGGTAATTATATCATTATAAATATCAGTTAAAATGCCAGAAATCACCTGGAAAATCCAGGATACAGAAAGTTTTATGCAAACTATTGCAAAAATGCATTTTCCCATAAATCAGATTATGTAAATCAGTCAAAGCAATGATGTTGCAAATTATTGTATTTTGACAAATTGAATCCCTTGGAGTAGGAATATTAGGCTATTATATTTAACAAATATTTATTCAGGGCCTATTCTGTGTCAGGCTCTGTTGAGCAAATTTGTGTCAGTGACCTTCTGCAAACATTTTTTTTCAATATCTTTTGATACGCTCCCCCCCCCCCAAATTAAACCAGCATGGAAAGTTTGCTACCCAGTAATCCGAAATATTGGACACTCAAGGAGGAATGAGATGAACACATATGCAGTTTCATGAGGTTTCTATAGTATCCTGTTCAGTTTATACTTCAAAAGTATGTCAGACTTTCAACTTAGTGAAGCATTGCAATTTCTATAATTGATGTATTCCATGGTTACAGTGACTCCCAATTATCTTAGGACTAAAGGATTTCTGGACCTGGAAGGTATTATGCTAAGTGAAATAAATCAGACAGAGAAAGACAAAATATCATATGATCTCCACTTATATGTGGAATCCAAAGAACAAAATCAGATGAACAAACAAACAATAAACAAAAAAAACAGAGTTTCTGGGACATTTGTCTGTGTGCTCTACTGAAATATATAAGTACCAAGAAAAGCATCATTTTCTAGCATCTGTTTAATTTTAAAACCAGGACAGTCCCAGCAAATTTGCCAAGCTGGTCATGTAGTCCATAAGAGTATGTATGTGTGTATATGTTTACGTATGCATATTTTATAAATCTAGGTGCCGTATTTTTAGACTGAGAATCAAGTATGTTAGATCTCATTGATACACATATAGATTTATATTCCCAAATCACTGTTAAATAACATCTATTTTTTAAAAATAGGAAAGAATGAAGTTATCATGAAGTGCTTTAATTTCTTTTAGACCATACCAATCATCATATTTTTTTGGACTTCATTTCTCAAAGCAACTACCTGAAAAATTGAGCAGTCAAAATTTAATCCATTTCATGGGATTCATAGAAAGTACTCATTTCCTTACCCTCGTTCTCTATCCCCAAATAACGGAGTAGGAATTTTCTGTTAGAATAGAAACAAGTCTTTATTTTTGCCATTTTCGGATAATGAAAACCTTGCATACATGGCCACTTTGACGCTGGAGACTTTTCCTTATTTTCATCATTTGCACATCATTAACAACCTGGTACAAAACATAAGACTGGCTTCACCATTTTCATTAATCAATGCTGTTATCTTTACTTAAAGACTTAGTACATTAACTTAAGTTCATTGTGTTGAATCTTGAGTCTTTCCAGAAGGAATGAATTTGTGTTCTAGTATATGAAAAGCAGCCCTCCCTGCAGCAATATCAAGGCATATTTGAATATGCTTTTCTATTACACACACACACACACACACACACACACACACACACACACACACACACACACATTGATCAGCATGGGGAAATTAGTTGAGAGCTTTTTTTTTTAATCCCTATTCTATTTTTAAATTAAGTTTATTGGCTAACATTGGTTAATATGATTACATAATTTTTCAGATGTACATTATAACTTTGACATCTGTATATTCTATTTGTGTGTTCATCGCCCAAAGTCCAATTTCCTACAGCTACCATATATTTGATCCCCTTTACCACTTCATCCTCCCTTTACCTCACTTATTTGATGCTCTTTACCCCATCTACCTCCCCCCTCCACACTCCCTACCATATGGTAAACACTAGTCTATAGTCCATGTCCATGAGTTTCTGTTTGTTTGTCTCTGTTCCTTTGTTGCTTTTAGCGTTTAATATCCCACATATAAGTGATATCATGTGATTTCATCTTTTTCTGTCTGGCTTATTTTGCTTAGCACGATTATCTCAAGGTCCATCCATGTTGTCGCAAAATGGAAGTATTTCATCTCTTCTTATGGCTAAAAATAATCATTCCATTTGTATATATTGTGCCACAGCTTTTTTTAGCCAATCATCTATCATAGGACACTTCAGTGCTCCATGTCCTGGCCACTGTGGAATTAATGCTGCCTATGAACATCGGTGTGCAGATATCTTTATGGCAATATGGATATGGGTTTTCAAGTTCTTCAGGATAAATACCAGTAGTGGATTGCTGGATCATATGGTAGATCAATTCTTAGTTTTTAGGAACCCGCATACTCTTTTCCATACATAGTGGCTAAACCAATTTGCAGTCCCACTAGCAGTGTATGAAGGTTCCTTTTTCTCTGCATCCTCTCCAACATTTCTTATTACTTGTCTTATTCTAACAGGTGTGAGATGTATCACATTGTGTGTTTTGATTTGCATTTCCCTAATAGCTAGTGATGTTGAGCATATTTCATATATTTGTTGGCCATTTGTATGTTCCTCTAGGGAGAAGTGTCTGTTCAGTCCTCTGCCCATTTTTTATCGAATTGTTTTGTTGTTGTTGTTGTTGTTGTTGTTGTTGAGTCGTATGAGTTCTTGTATATTTTGGATATAGGCCCTTATCAGAGATGTGCTTGCAAATACATTTTCCTTTTGGAAGGTGGTCTCTCTACCTTGTTGATGATTTCTTTTGCTGAGCAGAAGCTTTTTTAGTTTGATGTAGCTCCATTATTATTATGATTATGATTATGATTATGATTATTATTATTATGTTTGCTTTATTTCCTTTGCTTTAAGGTTAAATTCATAAAATCCTCTTAATCCAAGTGTTGAGTTTAGTTCTATGTTTTCTTCTATGAATTTTATTGTTTCAGGTCTTTATTCAGGTCAATAATCCATTTTTGAGTTAATTTTGGTGTGTGGTGATAAACAAGCTTTTTCATTCTTTTACAGGTGGCTTTCCAGTTTTTCTCAGCGCCATTTTTATTGAAGAGGCTTTCCTTTCTCCACTGTATGTTTTTTTGGCTTTTTTTGTCAAAATTATTTACCCATATAAATATGGATTTACTTCTGGACTCTTGATTCTGTTCCACTAGTCCATGTGTCTGTTTTGCTGCCATTACCATGCCATTTTGATTACCGTTGCTTTGTACTATAATTTGAAGTCAGGCAGAGTGATGCTTCCAGCCTCATTCTTTTTCTCAGGATGGCTTTGGCAAATCTGATGCTTCTTTGTTCTATTTCTCTTTTAGCAAACCAATGGATTTTGATGATGATTGCATTAAATCTGTATAATGCTTAGGTAATAAGGTCATTTTAATCATGTTGATTCTTCTGATCCAGGAACATGGAATATCTTCCATTTCTTTGCATCATCTTCAATTTCTTTTTAAAAAAGGTCTTGTAGTTTTCATTATATAGGTCCTTTACATGTTTCGTTAAATTTATTCTTAGGTATTTTTATTCTTCTTGTTGCATATTTCAAATGGAATTATTTTTTCCACTTCTTTTTCTGACACTTCATTATTAGAGTATAAGAATGCTATGGTTTTTGAACATTGATTTTGTATTCAGGGACTTTACTTATATTTTCTTATTGTTTCTAGTAGTGTTCCTGTGGAGTCTGTAGGGTTTTTTTATATAGAGAATCATGTCATCTGCAATAGTGACAGTTTAACTTCTTCATTTCCTATTTTGGATAACTTTTATATCTTTCTCTTGCCAGATTGCACTCGCTAGGACCTCTCAATGTTATAACTGATTAACAGTGGCAATAGTACACAGCTTTGCCTTATTATCATGATCTTAGAGGCAAGGTTTTTAGTTTTTCACCATTAAGTATAAATGTTGGCTGAGAGTTTATCATAGGTGGCCTTTATTATGTTAAGGTACTTTCCTTTTTCCGACTTTGTTAAGTGTTTGATCATAAATGGATGCTGTATCTTGTCTAAGGCTTTTTCTGCATCTATTGATTGATCATATGATTCTTATTTTTTTAATTTGTTTATGTGGTTATCACATTAATTGATTTGCATATGTTGAACTATCCCTGTGCTCCTGGGATGAAGCCCACGTGATCATGGTGTATAATCTTTTTAATATGTTGCTGTATTCAGTTCGCCAGTATCTTATTTAGGATTTTTGCATCTATGTTCATAAGAGATATTGGTCTGTAGTTTTCACTTTTTACATTATCTTTGCCATGTTTTGGTATCAGAGTAATATTAACCTCATAAAATGAGCTGGGAAGTATTGCCTCCTCAGTTTTTGGAAGAATTTGAGAATAGGCATTAAATCTTCTTCAAATGTTTGGTAGAATTCACTGGTGAAGCCATCTGGTCCTGGACTTTTTACTTTTTGGTAGGTTTTTGATGACTGCTTCAATTCCATTTGCTGAGCAGTCTATTTAGATTTTCTACTTCTTAATTCTATCTAGGGATTTGTATTTTTTCTATGTACTGATCCATTTCTTTTAGGTTATTAAATTTGGTGTTATGTACCTTTTTATAGTATTCTTGTATGATCCTTTGTATTTCTGCGATATGAGTCGTAATTTCCCCTCTTTCATCCCTGATTTTATTTGTGTCCTTTCTCTTTTTTCTTTAGTGAGTCTAGCCAGGCGTTTGTCAATTTTATTAACCTAAAATTCAGAACCACTTTTTGTTGCTTATTTATTTTTCTATTTTTTTTGTTTATTTGTTTTCAATTTCATTTATTTCTGCTCTAATTTTGATGATTTCTTTCCTCTGCTGACTTTAGGCTTCATTTGTTCTTCCTTTTCTAGTTTTTAGTTTGTTTGTTTGTTTTTTAAGATGAAGCATTAGGTTGTTTATTTGGGCTCGTTCTTGGTTTGGAGAGGCCTGTAGTGAACTTTTCTCTTAAGACTGATTTTGCTGTGTCCCAAAAGTGTTGATATGTTGCACTATCATTATTACTCATTTCTATGTATCTCTTTTTTCTCTTTTTATTTCTTTTGTGACCCAGTTATTATTCAGTAACATGTTGTTAATCTCCAAATATTTGTGGTTCTTCCTGATTTCTTTTTGTAGTCGATCTCTAGTTTCAAGAGCATTATCTCAGAGAATATGGTCTAATATGTCATTTAAGGATGCTATTTGCTTGTTGATTTTCTGTTTGGATGATCTGTCCATATTTGAACCGTGGAGGTATTTAGGTCCCTCTACTATGATGGGTTTTGGTCTGTTCCTTCCTTTAGCTCTGTTAGTAATTGCTTTACATATTTTGGGGTCCTCCACTGATGGGAGCAAGGATATTTAATAAGTGTTATGTCTTCTTGGTGCAAGATTCCCTTTATCACTATGAAATGTCCCTAAGTATCTCTCTTTACCTTTTTTATTTTGAAGTCTATTTCTTCTGATATTAGTATTGCTACTCCCTTTTCTCTGAATGTCATTTGCTTGAAATATCATTTCCCATCCTTTCACTTTGAGTCCATATTTGTCTTTGGAGCAGAGATGTGTCTCCTGGAGGCAGCATATGGTTGTGTTTGTTTTTTGATCCATTCTGCACTCCATGCCTTTTTATTAGTAAGTTCAGTCCATTTACATTTGCGTGATTATTGAAATATGAGGTCTTCTTATAGCCATTTTCTCTTTTGCTTTCTGGTAGCTCAGTGTTTCCATTGCTTCCTTGTCCTTGTGTTTCTGTTTTCTTTATTTCGGTTTGGCTTTTGTGAGTTTTCCCTCTGGTCCTTCTTGTTTTATTTATATACTTCGGTTCTGAATCTTTGGTGTGTGGTATATATACAATCATCCCTTTTCTTCCGTGCATGCCTTATCTCCATTCCCTTTATGAATTTGCATCTTTGAATCTTCCCCTTTTCAGTCATCGTTGTTTTCAGTTTATCCCTATATATGCTGAACATTCATTACTATTTTTCTATAGCAAATCTCTTCTTATTTTAAGCTTATAATGCCCTGTTTGTTGTAAGGGTTGTACTCTTCTGCTTTTATCAGCCTGCTAGTCACCTTACTCCTAATTAGTATTTTTTTTCCTCATTTTGTTTTAGGTGAGCTGACCCCTTTTAGTATTTCCTGTAGTGCAGGCCTCATAGTAGAGAATTCCCTCAATTTTTTTTTTTTTATGTCTGAAAAGGTCTTAATTTCTCCTTCATATCTAAAGGAGAGCTTAGCTGGATGTATTATTCTTGGCTGGTGGTTCCTTTCACTTAATTGTTTTAAATATTTGATTCCATTCCTCTCTGGCGTGTAAGATCTGCACTGAGAAATCTGTGGATAATCTAATGGGTTTTCCTTTATAAGTTACCATTTTCTTCACCCTGGCTGCCCTGAGAATTCTGTCTTTGTCATTGATTTTTGATAACTTTAATGCAATGTGTCTCAGTAAGGCCTTTTTGGATTGAGATAATTGGGTGTTTTCTTGACTTCTTGAATTCCCAAGTTCTAGCTCATTCATTCGATTTGGGAAATTCTCATCAACTATTTGCCCTGAAAATACTTTCAAGTTCCTGCTCCTTTCCTCACCTTCAGTAATGCCCATTATGCTTATGTTTCCTTTCCTGATGGTATCAGCTAGTTCTTGTATTTCTCTTTCATTATTTTTCATTCTTTGGTTTCTCTCTTCTTCCTTTGGATTTATTTCTAGATTTCTATCTTCGATATCACTGATCCTTTTCTCCATTTGGTTGACTCTATTTCCCAAGCTTGCTATTTCATTTTCCCCAGCTCTTGCACTGTGTTCTTTATCTCCAGAAGATCCATTCTGTTATTTTTGAGGATTTTAATTTCCTTGCTAAAGAACTCATTCTGCTCTTCCAGTTGTTTTTTCAATTCCTGAAATTGTTTTTATGATTTGTTTCAGATCTCATTGAGTGTTTTTTGGAAGTACCATCCTGAATTCTCTGTCCTTGAAGTCTCATATTTCTATGTGTATAAGCTTATTTTCTGGAGGTTTTTCTCTTTCTTTCTAAGATGCCTTGTCACCTTAGTTGTTCATGGTGTTTAATGGACTGTTTTCCTCCTGGCATTAATGGAAGCGTGTTCTGCCTTTTTTTTTCCAGAAAAAAGATTTATTGTATAATGGTCCCTAGCCTGTTGCAAAGAAGGCACTTTTCTTTTGGTTTCCACTATGTTACATTTAAGCCTCTTGGATCTCTGCTTTATATAAAGTCTTAATAATATCTTTTTTTCCCCTCATAGATATTACCCTCAGTCCCAGTTCCTGTCAGTGTTAGTGACAGTTTTTGGTAGCATTTGCTCAGATTCCCTGGAGGTTCTGTGGTGGTCGGTCTTGGAGGGTATGGGGGAGGGGCCCTCTGGGTTGGGGGTTTGGGGCTGCAGTTCAGCCTTGGTTTTGCAACTCTAGCCAGTAAAGATCAACTGTTGTTTTTCTAGTGTCTGCTTCTCTTCCTTCTGTTCTGATGACTGGGCTGTGCTACCAGCTGCGGGGAGCTCACAGCTGTCCAGGCAGGGATGATTAGGGAAGTCGCTGCACCTTCTCCCCTCCCCATCCTCCTGCAGAGAGCCCCGGAGGCTGTGAGAGGCAGCTTTTTTATTTCTCCCAGTCCACTGCCTGACACCTGGGATTCTGACCTGTGGTAGCTCTTATGTGCAGATCCCATCCATGCACATATGTACTGGTGGTGCAGTTTGGGTATTTTTTTCTTGAGTTTTAGATGTTCATCTTATTGTTGTTTCAAGGTAGAGATCTGGGGATGTCTCTCTGCCATGCTTCCAAAGATCAATCTTGATTGAGAAATTTTTAAAAGGATGTAGTGACTGAATATTTGGTATTTGAATATCTATCATAGTGTTTGGAATAAGCAGATATAAAATAATTCTAGTAAGACACACTAGTCTTTGTTATTTAATCTTCTTTTTATATTTTGATTACACTCTCCTGCCACCCGTTCCTTGATGTCAGTGGTTTCATTTGAGAACTGCGAGCTCTTGAAGGCAGATGATTTGTCATTGCATTTCCAGAGGTTAACATGGTGTTTGGCAAAGAAAGGTATTTCTGAAATGTTACTTAAATAAATAGACAAGAAAATGTAGATTTAAATGATTTTTCAAGAATGACTAATGGTAATGCAGAAAAATGCAAATTCAACAGTAGCTGTATACACTTGCATATACAAAGCATTGAATGCTCTGCCCACAATGACCTCATGAAATCTCAGGATTTTTCCAGGGCCAATTCTAGTATCTTCAAGTCACAATAAAGAAATAATTATGATAAATAATTAATTAATTAAATAATAAAAATAGGTCATTAATTATTTCAACCAATATTACCAAATGCCTACTATGTGTCAAGCTTTATTTTGCTGGAGATACAAAATGGGTCACTACGGAAAAAGTTTCTGCTTAAGGAGATTCCAGTTTTTATCTTTCTTTTGATCTCCACCTCCATCTTCCTAAGTATAAAATGAGTATCTATGCCTAAATGGTCAACAATAAGCATAAACTCAAACTAAATCCTCTTGCATTATTTATTTGAACATACATCCATTGGTGACAGTGATCATGTCTGTCTTGTTTTCAGCTGCATATAACCAGTGCCTAATACAGAACCTGGCCTGTAGAAGGTTTCCAATAAATGTTTCTTCCAAGGTTATACCATACATGTCATCAGAGTCCAGCCCCGTGGCTTCTAAATTTCATAATCTATTCTCTATATCTGCTCAAGTGGTCTTCATAGACAACATGGTATCAAATTGTATGCATGTGTCTGTATTTACCCTTAGTTTGTAAGCTCTTTGGGAATAAATATTGTCTACATTATTTCTTTTTACCATATATCCCAACACTTGTATACCCACAGTAAATGCTTACTGAATTAAATAATGCTCAAAATACCTTAGTTTATTGAGGATCAGTATTTAAGGCATTCTAGCGGCCTTGTTTTTGCTCATTCTAGAGTCACGCTAGAGAAATAATGACAATAATAGTTATCATGATGCACGCTAAGAGCAGGCATAGTGCTAAGTGATCTCCTTGATTATCTTATAAGATTCTCCCCAAACCTATCATTATATCCATTTTACAGATGAGAAAACTGAGATGTAGGCAGGTTAAGTGACTTGTTTAAGTTCACACAAGTAGGAATTAAATCACCAGTAGTTATCTAGTCATGTAGCCCCATAATATTTATTCACACGTCATATGCTTCACTGAAAAAACACATTTTTTCCTACATAGATTGGCTAAACATGAGATGAGCATAGTTGGATTCCAAGATACTGTCACTGACAATTAAGAGGCCAGAGGTTTTACCAGATACAAGTACTGGTCATAATTTTGGCAGGCAATTTCTGTAGCCTGGCAAGTGAACCAGAAATTGTCTTGGGGTGAGTTTGAATTTCACTTTAAATGTAAGCTGCTAGAGATGAGTCATCCCCTCGGTTGTGAAGTCTGAGTGCAAGCCACTGATAACCTAAGACTGTGGAGCAGGAAGTAAGCACCACTTTATCAACCGTAATACCTTCCGCGGGAGGAATTTGGGCTAGAAGGTTATTAACAAATACAGAAAAGAAAAGGAGAAAGATGCTATGTTTCTATGATTGACTTGGACCTGGACATTTGAGCGACTGGAAGGTCATTTTGATTTAAAATAAAAATTTGAGTAGCATGCAACTAAGCAGGCTTTTTCACCATAGCAGTTATGATCGCCTTTTGCTCAACTCTGTATGGGGGGAGGAAATTCTTGTACTTTACCTGACTGAAAAGTATCAGAGTGTAAATGCTTCTATGTCTAGACTTCTTTAAAATATATTAATTTAAGGTCAATAAACAAAGCTTTTTACCTGTTTATTGTGAAGATATATTTCAGTTGAAAATCTAAATTCTTGCTAGAAATCTAGATGTTTCGTGCCTAAACAGCAAAAGGACCTGACATTTTAAATAATTACTTTGATACAGAAAGTACTTGCTTGGTGCACAATGCCAGGTAGACACAGGAAAACCACTGGAATATACTTAATGACAACTGATAAATATCTTGTGGTATGCTTTCCTTTCATTAATGAATATATTCTGTGTTCTTTCCCCCACCACTCACCATGCCCTGGTCATCAGACTACTGCACTTCAGTGCCCTGCTCCCTCTCATTTACCACACTGGACAATTCTTCATTCCCTGGACATTTTCCTGCCTTTTCACTTTAATTTCCTGATGGGAGCATACTTTGATTCTCCTGATAAACACTTATTCATTAAGGATTCATGCAAATGTTACCTCTTTTGGGAAGTATCCAGTGGACAACCCCCAAATGCAAAATGAGCATTCTCTTCTCTCTGTGCTTTATGGCATGTACCTTGATTGCAGTGTATATCACATTGTGTTGCGACTGTTTATGGATATGGCTCCCTAAAAAAAAAAAAAAAACATTCCACAAGGGGAAGGGCTAGTTTGTGTATCTGTGCATATATATACAAGCTAAGTAATTATCTAATTTATTTATATTGAATCTTATTTCAACAAGGATTTAAGACAACTAAAAGGCTATACAACAAGAACAAAAACAAATAGGTTAGAGAAAAGTAAGAAATATATGAATTAGAACATGAAACAATTGTGAATGAGGCATATGAGGGATGGGATTATATTTTATCAAAACATCTTTGTATTTCAGTGACTCAGCAAAATTGACCAGAATTTAGAAGACAATTAGCATAATGTAAATGCATTTAATTATATACTGATTACCAATACCCTTAAATGACCTAATAATTTACTAAAGCAAAAAAATCACCATGAACTTATGAACTGACCATTTAGTCACCAATACCATGATGTGACCTGTAGAGCACTGGAATTTACCACATCCATTTCTCCCAACAGCTCTCGCCATTTATGGTTGTGGAGCTAAAAGTTTAGCAAGACTAAGTCATTTGATTGAGATCATATAGCTTAAACAGTGGTGAAATCACCTCTCAGGACCTCATCTGCAAAATGAAAAAAAGTATGAAAAGGGAACTCAACATTCATTTAGCTCAATCTTTCACATTATATGATTCTTAAGAATGCAATATATTAAAAGTCATTTCTCATTTTCATTCATTCTAATTCACTGATGTTACTTTATGTCAGGCTGTTCATAATTGTTTCAATTTCTATAGAATATTTATGCATTGTTAAATGATTTGTTTTACCTTGCCTCTCATATTTGTGAGAGGCTGTGTGTCTTGGATGTTGTTTACTTACAGGTCATCAAATTTGTCTCTTTTGAAATCGGCTTGCCTTTTTAGTTGTAGTAAGAGGTGAGTCACGTAAGTGGAGTGCGTGGGTGTGGTATGCCTACATTACGTGGTCGTGCTCTGAGAGCATGTACGCTACTGTCCCTCATTTCACTTTAGAGCACGATAATTTTATCTGCACCTGGAACACCAGTAATTTCTTTCCAATATCCAAAGGATTTTGATCCACATCAGAAAAGAGACATTGCCTCAAGGAAAGGGCAGAGAGAAGAGCAAAAGACAGATCGAAGTAGTAGAATGGAAAGGACCACTGATAGATTGCGAAAGAGAAAACAGGCATTTATTTGGACATCATTTTCAAATTACACTTACCAAAAAGAAAATAGAAAGTTGGGTGGTGATAAGCCTCCATGTGCTCTACAATGCTTCACTTAGGGTTTAAAAATGTAAGAGAAGATAGAAGAAAATGATTTCAATGAGGTGATGACCAGTTTCCTTATTTATGGTTTATTCTTAGGAATTGATCAGAACTGTTAGGAATGTAGAATCAGGATACTTTGGCCAAATCAGCATATGCTCATCAGAGAAATCTCTTCAGGGGAATTCTCTTTTCACCATAGAATCGTTCCTTGAGTTTTTGAGAGAGTTTTATTTGCAAAGCTTCTATAGAGAGAAGTTATTTTTAACCAGTCTCAGCATGAATCTTACAAAGATATATCTTTCCTAGTCTACAGTTATACTTCTGGGCTAGCTTATTGTTTGGTCAGTGGACTCTGAAGAAGCAATATTTTACGTAGTACAACTTGTGTTTAAAAAGGTGGAGCAAAATCATTTTGCTAAGTGAAATTAGCCAGTCACAGAGGACAAGTGCTGCTTGATTTCACTTACATGAGGTACCTAAAATAGTTAAATGCATAGAAACAGAGAATACAATGATGGTTGCCGGGGTCTGGGAGGAGGAGGAAATGGAGAATTACTGTTCAACAGCTTTGAAGTTTCAGTTTTAGAAGATAAATATGTTCTAGAGATCTGCTGCTATACAACACTGTGCCTGTAGTTAACAATACTGTATTATACACTTAACATTTTAAGATGGGTGGAGGGGGTCTCATGTTAAGTGTTCTTACCACAATAAAAAAAAACCCTTCTATGAATTAAGAGATGCAAACTTCCCTGAATTGATCTAGTAGAATGTTTTAAAGTATATGCCATGCGTTAAAGCTCTTGGATATTTAATAATGCTAAACAAGCTGCCTCTAGCTAGACTTGGGTGCTCTGGTTCACTGTGATTTGAAAAGTGGTTGAATATTAAGGAACCAGAGATTGTGTAATTAAAACAGCAGGATGCTTCACCTCATCACCCTAGTTAATTGATGGTAAATTCTATTCAAAGTAGGTAAATGAATTTTGAATAACAACCCTTAAAACAGAAGAAATAAGGTGAAGTATGCTGTCTTTTCTACACAGTTAGATTTTTCATGGTTGTATGATAAAAGAAAACTAATAGCTTTTGAAGGAGAAAAGTATGAAGACTCCACTGTACAGCTGTGATAAAGCATTCAAGATAAGGAGAAATCAAGCAAAATTATTAAGAGAAGATAGATAACCTAAGTAAGAGCCAGCTCTCTCTATATAATATCAGTGCATTGAATTTCTGGATACCTAATTATCTGGTTATCTTAATTTAGCTAAAATTGTTTCTGAAAATAATATTTTGAAAATGGTAAAGGAAAAAAACACATATTTGCTTTTATAACATTTTATCTCTGTGACTGCTTGAAAATTGTTTATCTGATTTACCAAAATTGATAGCACTCAGTTTTAGAATACTTTGGGAATTTTTTTTCCTGTGAAATTAAAACTTAAAAAATGATTGTGGTGATTGAACAATTAAGGTGTACTTTTTAAAAAGTACATGATTGTTCAGATCACTTTATCAGTAATAAAGTTCCCTGCCTGGCCTTTTAATGAACATGTAATGAAAGACTTTTAAAATTGCTCATAGTTTACCTACAGAATTTTAATTTCCCTACATTATTCATTAAAGTTAATCATGGAAATACAAATTTGGGGTCATTTTAAGTTATCAAATATGTGCTTGAAAGTGTCTAGCAGTATCTTTGGAGCCATTAACTACTATCATAGAATATGTAATAGGAAGCTTTAAAAACTGTTTTTTTTCCTACTGTTATAATTTACTACTATGTAGTACAGTAAATTTCCTTGGTTAAGAGAGAAGAACTATTCAGAAAAAAATAATTTTGGTGTGCTAGAATAACAGTTTTATAAGGCTTCATAAAGGTTTTCTTGGCAGAATCCCCAATTTGCAATGTCACTGTGAGGATTCTATATTTGTTAAATCTGCTTCTAAATTCGTCTTACTGGGAGATAAATATGAGGCTGGATACTCACCAGTAGTGTCTTTATATGTTTTTCAGGTAATTTTTAGAGTTTGCATATAGAGCTAATGCTACAGAAATCAAAGTCAGAAGTTTCTTAGAGGGACTGCTTTGATTCAATCAATTCCCCTGTATCAGTCACTTATAGATGTCAAGCACTGAGTTAGTTCTGTCAAAGAGAGATGCAGGAAATAATTAGCTACATGCTCTACTCTAAAGGAGAGGAACTGTTGAGCTAGACTATCGACATAAATTCTAAGATTTGCCCAGCACTGGATCTAGCCAGATAGACCTGAACATGGTAGATACATTGTCTACTTATTAAATAGACAATAAATATTTCCTGAATGAATGAACAAATCTATTTTTTAATATAGGCACATACAAATGCCCTGAAAGGTCACAGAAGTGAGAGCTGCCTTTTAGCTCATAGAGACTATGGCTTGAATATTAAAGAAGGCTTATCTGCTTTAGTGTATTAAAACAACATTTTAAAGATTTTAATATGACTCTAGTTATTTGAAACAGTGATGTGAACTAGAAGTCTTTTAAATCTTAGACTCTTAACTTGACAGTTATCTTGAAATACTTTTTTATTGTGGGTATAAACATTTAAGGTATGTCAGCAATTATGAAAAATTTAAAGGAAATATAGCAAACATAATCAGAGTAAGATCATTAAAAGATCTCTTCCTGCTTGGGTAAGACCCATGGACAAGTAAGATGATGATGTTTAAGGGTATGAATCTCTTGCTAATACCAATGTCAAAGGCGAGACTGTTATCCCAAGCCTCCCAATTCTATTAATAATCCATCATAGTTACTTACTCATGGTGTTAGCTGAGCACTTTTTCCAGTCTCCTTCACCTCTTAAATTAATAAAGTTTAACAAGATGGTCGATCTCCTCTCTCTTCTGTATTCTCATCTTTAAGGTTAATTTATGTGAAACACTAATCAAAATGTATGAATACATAAAAGATATACCATGAATTATACTCATTCCTAAGCAGGTAAAATGTCCTGCATCATTTTTATAGAACTTATGATATTCATTTATCCTTTTTTTCATTCCAATTTATGATGTACTTACTATGTGCCAGGTACTGGAGTTACATACTGGGACACAAAGCCAAACAAGGCAGATATATCTGTCTCAATAAAATTTATAGTCCAATTACAAATAGATGCTCATATGGCTTTATTAAGAGCAGTGAAAGGAGGAAACATAGTCCTGTGATAGAGGCCAACAGGAGCAGAACAGCTCGTTTAGATTGGTGGACAGAGAAGTGCTTTTTGAAGAGGTGACATTTAAGCTGAGCTCATAAGGTTTAGAAGGAGCTAGCCATTCATAAAGCAGAAGCAAGAATATTCTTGGCAGAGGAAACAACATGAGCAGATTCCTCAAGGTTATGAAGAGATTGGCATTCAGGAGGAACAGGAAAAAAAGGCCAATGTCAAAAATGGGAGAGTATCATGAGATGAGTCTGAAGAGAAGGGCAGGAGCCCAGATCATGCAGGTTCTTATAGGCCTGTGTGTAGAGGTGGTATGCTACTAAAATCTTTTATGCAGAAGTGTATCATGATATGCTTTAATTCTTAAAATTATTCTAGATATTGTAAACAGAATATATTAGAGGAAGGGAAGAGTTGAAGAAGGATGATTTTTTTTCTTAACACCTGTTTAAGTGATCCAAACACTGGGAGGTGGCAGTAGAAATAGAAATAAATTGAAGAGATATCAGCAGGTATATCTGATAGAGTAATAATATAATTATATGTTTATTTGTCCTTCTCCCTTACAACCTGGAGCCCAATGAGGGGAAAGACTATGTCATTTTCATGTCTGTATCTCCAATTCCAGCTGGGAATATCTGATGAAAAAAATATTTTTCATAACTTGGGGTGTCCAGGGTATGACTGGCACTCATCAAATCTTTGAATAGATGAATAGGTTTGCTGTCTACTATCTATAGTAGAATTCATCTCTGTACCCTAAAATTAATTTTTTATCACACTTTAAGAGATATACTACAATATGGTGAACATGACCACATACTCTTTCTCCATCCCCATTCAAGGTCTTACAGACTTCAGTGATATGTTTTTAGCATTTTTATCTTTCGGATTGAAGAAAGTCTTTTGATTCCTTTCTCATATGGCAGTTACTCCTTTTCACTGATCATTTCTGTTGTCTCCCTCTGGATTTTCTTTAGCTCTTTCATATCTTGTTTGAGATGTGATAACATAATGCTCCTGGTGTGAACACACCACGATCCTGTCTGTCAGTTGAATTCTAGGTTTTGTTTTATTCCAATACATTTTCTAATAACACCCAATATTTTCTAGACATTTTTTGGTTCTAGTGAATAGGGCACAAAGACCCATAGATCTTGTAGTGATAATGTAACTCATAGTTTGAAATAGAGTAATGTTTTTTTTCTTGTCCATATCTATAATTTTCTTTCCTTTTATACAGCCTCATGTAATTTTCTTGCATTTTGTCCCTGCCAGTTTGATATCTCCAGAAGAGTTTAGTGTCAATTGTAGTTTTTTCTTTAAATCACTTATAGAAACTGATTAGGCTGACACCCAGGAGATATCTCCATTTGTAGTTTCTGTCCAGAGCAATTTTCTCCTACTCTTTGTTTCTTGTCAGTAAGGCAGTTCATGATGAAAATAGTCTTCTCAACTTCATGGTAACTCTGGTTGAGGATTATGTAAATGCACTTTGAAAATGAATATAACATATTTGCTTATTCTATTTTGTTCATATTATTAGCTATCCATGAATAACTCAATCTGATTAGCTGAACATGATTCCCCTTGTAGAAACCACATTTTCTTTTAAAATATGTTATCTCTTCTTCTTGAGTAACTCAGTTTATCTCTCATCTATCTATTTCTATCTATCTATCTATCTATCTATCTATCTATCTATCTATCTATCTATCATCTATCTATCATCTATCTATCTGTATCCATCCATCCATCCAACCATCCATCCATCCATCCACTCACCCATCCACCTATCGTCCATTAACTTGTCTCTGATGGAGGTAAATGTGTCAGTCATTCATTGTAAGAATCTCCACTAAAATTTTTTCTATGTGTGCCAAATATCATCCTTTCAAAATTTATAATGACTATTGAAATTTTTGACTAATAGCTCCACAATTTCACCTTGGATTCTTTTAAAACCTTTGATGCATTTAAACCAATTTATCAATTAAATCTATAACATCCTATGTTTTTATTATTTGTTTAAAACTTTTGTAATACTACATTTTCTCCACTGTAAGTTATCTTATTTCACCTTTTAAGGATTATTTATGTATTTATTTAATGTATATTTATTGAGGGGCTATGTGCCAAACACTGGGAACATCCCAGTGAACAAAATGGACAAAAATTCCTGCCTTCAGTGAACCTATATTCTTTAGGATTGAAAGATAATAAAAAATATATATATGTAAATAATATGCCAGGTGGTTATAAATGCTATGAAGGAAAATAAAGAAGTTGAAGGAATAGAATGTGAAGAGGGGTGCTCTTTAATATAGAGGAATTAGGAAAATCTCTCTGAAAGTGTACCATTGGAGCAGGAGCTCAGGAACAGACTATGAGTTACTTGGGAAAGGGGATTTCAGGCAGATGGATAGTAAGTGTCCAGGCCCTGAAACAGGTTTGTTCATTGAATAGCAGGGAATCCAGTGATACCAGAACAAAATGAATAAGAGAGTGGTAGAAAATGAGGACTAGGGATCAAGACCTTACAGACCAGACTGAGGACTTCAAATTATACTCTTGGTAAGATAAGAAGCCATTTGTTCTTTTTTTGAGCATGGGAAAATCATAATGTTACTTATTTAAAAACAAGCTCTGGTTTTACTGTATGGGTAGATTGGGTTTGATGGATGGTGAAAGCAGGAAGACAAATTGTGAGGCTATTACAGTAGGTAATCAGGTAAGAAATGAAGACTTAAACCTGGGTGGTGGTAGAAGTCAGTTTATTTTTTATAAAACTCATCAATTTCATTTATTAGTAAACAATTATATTTGCCAGAAAATACATTTTCTATTTATATAAAATGTATTTCTTTCATTTTCATTAAAAATTAAAAGTTGTTATAAAGGTAATTTAACATAGATTTGTCTTCATCAAAGAACCATTACTGTAAACTCTATCTTTGTAACTGTTCACTGTATATACAATACAGACAAGTAATTTTGCTTAAAAATAGAAACAAAATAAAATCAGAGAATGTTTTTTCCTAGTTATTTTGCTTAGCCAGCTTTCTAACTGATCTGACTTTCCAGGAATTGCTGTTTAATTTTAGATATTTTATTCCATAAATTCAGAGGCTGTGGATTTACTTTAGTGATCAGAGGTCTTTAAGGCTTGCTAACTAGGTCAGCTTCGTGTGCATGAAAGAATAACCATAATGTTTCACATTAGAATTTTAAGAGCAAAATGACAGTTTAAAGGAATAAACTGCTTAATGCTTTTTCCATAGATCCTGTGTAAACAAACAGTAGAATGTTGGCAAATTTTTGAAATCAAGGCCCCTGTTTAATAGAGGCAAGGAGAAATTTAGCAATAGAAATAATTTTTTTTGGATTAACATTTTGTCTCACCTTTTTCCAAATTCTTACTGTCAAAACAATCCAAAAGTACACTTGAGATCTCACCTGGCTGCTACCTTGCTCTTATACACATGTTGACCTGGCTTGTTTGTGACAGAAGCCCCCTTTGGAATTAATCATGAATACTATGAGTATTGAAAATATTTGGCCTTACACAGTTTTGTCTGATTTCCCTCTTTTGTTGGCTTAGCCCGCTTTTTTTCTGGGGAGATTCCTCCTACACCCATGGAGATCATGAGCGACCGGTTTAGATCCTATGTCTTCAGCCACATTTGATTGGTCAAGGATTGACCTAAGATGGTTAAAGATGAAGCATCACCACAGAATTTTTGCAATTATAATTAAAGAAATGGTTTCTATCTGGTGGTCAGAGCTGTATTGATATAGTAAAAAACATCAGTCAGTATAGAATGCATCCTATGTATCTATATTTTACAAGGACCTCAGGTGATTCTCTAGCAGAATGTCCAGGATCAAAGTTAGAAGTGCTTTGGTATAGACCAGGGGTGCTCAGATTTCCTTGTTGCTATGACTACTCTGAGGTGACTGATAACTATATAGCTTTCTAGCCCCTTACCTTAAGATTCTGATTCAGTCAATTGCAGGCTTAGTAATCTATATTTTAATAAGGACCTCTAAGTGATTTTATTTTCAGGAAAGTTTAGGAAACTTTGAACTGGATACTCATTCTAACCAGTACCTTTGCCTGAAATTCAAGTAATTAGCATTTGATAGCAGTATACCTTTTCTGTAAGCATTGTTGTTGGGCTCTGCACTATTTTCTATGGTAAGTCTCAGCCAACCATGAGCTGTCAATTCAAAAGATGTAAACCATTGGTCATGGCTTTGTTTTTTTTTTAATTATTTTTTAATTAGTCCATTTATTCTTTCAATAAACAGGGCACTTACAAATTAACAGGAGAATAGGGCAGATTAAAATGAAGAATCCTATGAAAACATTGCACCTTGGTTGGTGATAGGAAGCAATAGTAAAGGGTGCAGTGAGATAGCAAGGGGCCTGATTGGGTAGAGCAATAATTCAGGAACGATTTCTCTGGGAAGTGATTTTTAAGCTAATTAGATAGTGCAACTAGCTTCTGATCCTAACACACTGAACTCCTGGTATAGATCTGTTCCAGATTCTGACCCTGGCTCAGTTGTGAATGGATGGATAACTCCAGATTCATTGTGCCTTTCATATTACTGGATGAAAATGTCATGTTTTTTGACATCTAGCTTCTCACAGGCCTTAGCTTTCTTCTTTGCAGGTTAGGTAGAACAGACTGACATATAGAATACAGATTTTATTAATTTATATATGTATATGTACATATGATGTATATATGTATATATATATACGTATATATGTATATATACACACATATGTATATGATTTTATATATACAAAATGTATAAAATAAATATATAATGTATAAAATATGTGTAATGTATAAACTATACATAAATAGATAGATAAATAAATCAATCAATCTTAGGTTAACTAGAGACATCGCCTCTACTCAATTGCATTGATCCCTTCCTGGGAGTCCTGTGTTCTCTCAATGACTTTTCTCATTTCCTCAGTCAGCAACAGGGTTGTGCACCTGAGTATTTTGGTGCCTGCTCCTTACTTAAGCTCTTCCTCTATCCTTTCTTGGCATTTGAGGATGGAGCTTTCACTGAGTAGTTCTCCAACTATACATTTAACCACACCCCTACTGAATTTAAAGGACCCAAACATTAATAAAATAATCTAAACAACTAATTTTAGCACTCTGTAAATACTACTATTTAAAGAAGAAAAAAGACTGCTAACTACTATGAGAAGAAATTAATAGACCAAAAACATAAGATCAAGTGTTTTCATTAGTGTGTTAACACATTTAACAATTGTTAAAGGGTTTTCACAGGTACTTTAATTTTTGTCTGTCAATAATTCGTTGTAGGAGAGGTGTTATTATCATTTTACTGGTAATGAAACCAGGGCCCACAGATAGAAATGAGGAGCCCGAGGTCACAACTCCTCCTAGTTCAGTCTGTTTTTATTTCTCATAATAACAAGGTAGCTCACTCAATTTTGAAACTTACTTTATCCTGTCTTCTGGTCCCTGGGAGCCTGCTTATTTGCGGTTCAACAAGGCTCCTGCAATTTTGATTTGCTTTTTGATTTGCTTTCTCCAGCTGTTCCTGCTGTTTGAGGGCTGGGGCATCAAAGCTCAGTTTGAATCCTGCCACTTTAGCTGTGGAAACCTTTATCTTTTTAACTGCTGTACTTGGAGCCTTAACTATACAGAAGTCCCGCTTGTTCTCAGTGGAGAAGGTGCTAGAGAGAGAACCCCATGTGGTTCGGGTGCTTTAACTGAAGATAACTTACATCCCCTAATGATGTGGTGTTAGCGAGAGAACCTTTCTGGCCAACTAGCATGTGCTGCATCACCACTTCTTAAACATCCCTCCGCCTGCCCTGCCATCTGTGGCTGTGGTTGTAAGAATTTCTTTGCAGGGAATTTTCTATATAATTTATTAAACCAGATGATTCTCTCAGCTTTTTGACCTAGGTTACCATTAGAGATTTTTCTTTTATGACCATTTTTTAAAGAACAGGATAACAAACTTCTTAAATGTCCAGAACAGGATTTTCTTTACAATTCATGATCGGTGTACTACCAAAGACAGGAAGCAGGAAACTTCCTAATGTCTACCTCAGTCAACACCAAGGTAGAAATGATCTGGCTTCAACTGGCAACTTTTCATCCTCAGATCCACCCTTCTGCATCCTTCAACAATTTTCTCTGGTCCTCAAGTTGGCAACAAAAAGAAAATAATTGTTCAAGACCTCTTCATAAGTGTTTTTTCTCAAGTCCATTTTGGACCCAGATGTAAGTCATCTTTTGACTTTACATACACATACGTATCAGTCATTAAAATTGATGTTTTTAAACCTCTAATTCCATCAGTTTTAAGAGCCCACTAATTTTTGAGGTCAAAATTATTTGGATTGAAGTACTGGTTCTACTGCTTCTGAGCTGTGCAATCGTGGGCAACCTGCAAATCCCTCTGGATCTTAGTCTCTTCAACTGTAAAATGGAATAATTAAAAGCACTTACCCCTTGGTTGCCATGAGAATGAAAAATTGAAAAGACATGTAAAATGTTTAGAATAATGTCTAAAAGCTAATAAGAATGCAATAATGTGAGCCATATTATTATGACCACAGTGTAAATTTTGGTTAGATGGAGTTAAGCACATTGACCTCATGGGAAAATCATGGAAATTAGATCATGTATGCAAAATGCCTAGCACAGAGCTGGCATAACATAGACATTCAAAAAATTACAGTCCTGTTTCCCACCAACTCACCTTCCCCCATTCCACACTCCCTTGTCTCATTTAAAGACTGCTTCACCTCTTGTATTTTTGCTTTTGTGAATTAATAACTATACTATAATTTTAAAACTAACCTTAAAGTGGTGATTTTGAAAGAAGTCCAAAAAAATCAAAGAAAAGTAATGAGGAAAATTGTCAAATAGCAGCTGTGCTCTCAGGCAGACAACATGAGAGCAGTGACTCACTTTTTCACTTTTTAAAAGTTTCTTTTAACTCCACAGTGAAGTGGACATTGTAATAGCCCTTACCATTAGACACCTGAGAGCTGCCAGAGAAACTGAAATACTAGCTGCTCTGCTCAAAGCCATTCTTCTTAATTGCGTGAGGTCAAATGTAAAGCATAATCACTTCGTTTCTGTTCAATTGGTGCCACTTTTCAGTTTGTTCTTTTTCATAGTCTCATAGATTTCCAGGCCTATTAGAGGCCAGCATATGCCATTTTCCTCAACTCCAGTTCTAATTTTTAAACCCCTTCTATGTTACCCCTGCCAGCTGGTCATTTAGCCTCTGTCAATACCTTTCAGGGAAAGGGAGCCCAAAATATCCAGAAGGCATATCTGTGAAAAAAATTCTCCTTTTGGTGAGCCAAAATCTAGCTTCGTGTGTTCTCTCCTAATGTCTTAGCTATGTCACTTTAGACCTTATAGAATCAGTGTGTTCTTTTTTTGTACAATAGCAATCAGTGTATTATTTGGAAGAAAGTTTTCATGCTACATATGGATTTTTTTCTTTTTTCACCCAGTGGAAATTCTAAGTTAATACCAGCAAATTTTAAAAACTAAATAACATAAGATTGAAGTGAGTATCTAAATAATGTAGAGCCAATGACAGTATTTGTTTTCACAATCAAATGAGCCCTTAAAGAAGTTTCAGATTTGGATACCCATTGAATATCTCCAGGTTCCACTTCACATTTTATTGTTTGAAAAACCAATGGTTGATGTTAGAGAAACATGGTCTTTGGATACAAACATTTATTCATTCATTCATCCATCCACTCATTCATTTTTCACTCCAAGTTGTAAATATTTGACATAATTTTATATACCATAAAAAATATATCTTTCAGGACAACATTATACATTATTTTCCTCACATGAACCACCAGTTAACTATAAACTTCAATAATACATGTATCAAAAATGGGAATAAAGGAGAACATTATTAAGATAGAAGAAAATAATAATTTTGTTATTGCAACCATCTGCCTTTGTTCTTTGAACCCTATTCTTCCTGTTTCACTGATTTGCCTACTCCTGGGTCCTTCCGAGTTTATGATCTTCAGCATTTCCCACATACATTGAGAGATCCTAGCTCAAAAGGCAGCTTAGTTCTTTGAGCTTGCTCTCTGATTCAGGTCTAGCATCAGTATGTCAACGGGCTCATGTCTTGGCTTATGGATTTACAAAAGAACTATAAAACAGTTGAAAAATCCTTCTAAGACAATGACAAGAGCTGTTGTTACTGAGTGTGTTTGATACATGAGGAAATGAAATCAGCAAGGCAAGAGATCTCTAACATTGCTTTGTGCAGAAAAGCTTGGAGTTGAAACTTTGCCTATATCTGGAGTAACCATGACTTTAGACCCCTACCATTTAAACAGGAAGCCCAGAATAGTCATTAAATGAATATTTTTATACAGCTACTATCAATGCCCTCCAAACAAAGACCACCAGAAACATACCTTAGTTGAACTACTTGGGTTTTATTGCTTATTGCAGCCAAGAGGGAATGCAAACTAACACAGCATCTCAGTAAGTTGTTAGAAAGGAATTTTCATAGGATCTGGACTTATATTAGTTGATTCAGGGGATATTTTTAGGAAGCAAGGCATTGCTTTGGGTTGGATGCTATCAGAAAGCAAGGTCAGTTTTATGACCAGGTATCTCAATAAATCTTAATGAGAAAAGGGAAAATTAAGCAAGGATAAAGCAGTAATTCGTATAGAAGTAGCATTTACTCACATTAGCCAGGATAGAGGGATGTTTGGTCATTTTTGTGATTTGGACAATGTTCATGTTCTCTGCATGTTAAGACATGATTACGGAGTGGTCCTGTTTTTGCCTTCATCCATCACTGTTTGGGGCAATCTGAACTCTGGCATTGCCCTGGTGACACTGGGGATTCTCAGTTCTTTTCAATGATGCAGAAAAATTGCAGTTCAGTGAGATTTATGAGAGGTAAGGTTTATTAAAGGCACATTTTGAAGTAGAAGCAGGTCACGCCTAAACAGGCTTTAACTGTGCAGAAACGAAAGGTATGATTAAAGTATGCTCCAAGTGAGGGGTGGGTTACAGTGAAGAGGGCTGTAATCTTATAGAAGTTGGGAGATCTGTATTATATTATAGCTGTGATAGGGTGTTATACAGTCATTCCTAGGTGATTGGCATGTGAGGTCATTTTGATTGATATTTGGCTATTATATAACTCCCTGCCTAATGTGCATGTGGTTACCCAGAATTCAGCCTGTTATAATTAGTTTCATGAACTTCCAGGCATAAGCATGATATTATAATGGTGGTATAATGAGGATGAGTTGAGGGGAGAGTCAGAGTAGTCCTCACTGTGTAAGAGTCTGTGGCTAGTTAAGCCAGTTATAGGTTTATGACCCTTCAGTCCTTTGTTTCTCAGGATGCAGGATGATTTTTTAACTACAAAATGGGTGTTCTTCGGAAGGTCTTTGGGAGGTCTCTGGGCTGTCTCTGGGCTGGGCCTTTGTTCCTCCATCACTCATGTCTATCTAACTACCTAATAGTTCCAGAGTACACTTGTTCAATGTTGATATTCTGTAAATTTCTGTTCAACAGAACACCAAGGCCTAGCTGTGACTGTTAGGCCAGCTTCTGGATGTCAGGAACTGCGTTTCTTTTTCTCATGACTAAACATCTGTGATGCATTCATGAACAAAACATATCAGTGAACAAAGCAGATGACAGTATATTTACCTTCGTGGGGCGAGGAGTTCAGAAAAAAAATGTAGTAAATTAAACAGCATATTAAAATGTGATAAGTGCTATGGAAAAGAAAAAAAGTAATGGATCAAGGTAAATGGGATGGAGAGTGGGGTATATATAGAGAGAAAAGTTGTACTTTTAAATAGGCTAGTCGGGGTAGGCCTCATTGAGAAGGTGACATTTGAACAAAGACTTCGTATGGAGATGAAAAAGTAAGTCCTTTGAATAGCTGAGGGAATTCTGGTTCATCTCCAAAGGAATAATCCTAATAGTAAGTTTTCATTCCTGCAACTTTCTGACTTACTCTGTAGGCAATTAAGCTTGTCAACTCCTTCCTATATGGTTCACTGTTTTCCCATTGACCTTCTTGAGGTTTTTTTTGCCCTAGGCCAAGGAGAAAGGGATTGGATAAGAGGGACAGGATATGCTAGGCATGTATGATGATGCCCTTTCCCCAAATACTCCTGCTGTAGGCTCTCAAGGAAGTGAGTATTCGCCTTTCTCCTCTCCCTCTACACATCTGCTAACTCCATGGTTTGTCCTCAATAGATGGCAGTTGCCCAGATAACTGTTCCTGTCACAGGACCATTATTGTTCCATCTTTACTCTAGCTAGGATTCTGCATTCCTCCTTTCATGAAAATTGATTGTTGTCCAAGTTCTAGCTATGTCCATTGGAACCACAATCAGACACATGATTCTGAGCAGAATGGATCTGTCTCCTGTGGGATTTTTTTTTAATTGCTTTTATTTCTTTGGAGCATATTCATGGCCATTATTCTTCCTCCAGCAATATCTCTATAGGTTCTATTCAGTATGCATTATCACCAATTTTCATTTTTAAAAGTGGACATGTTGCAGAAATGCAGAATCAGACTGGTGAGAAACCCAACAGTACTCGGAGAGTTGGAGAACTCAGTTTTATTATGCTGGCAATCCTAGAAGAGCTAGCACTCTAAAGATCTGGGCCCTGAGCTCAGGGGCAATTTTACTTTTATATCTACACTGTTACAGTTAGCATCAACTATGGGCAGTTACAGAGCACATGATTTAGGAATGTAGGTAATACATGTGTTATCGAGACACGACAATCATCAGGGAGGGTGGGTCTTCAGTTGATCTGGAGATTACTCTGCCCTTCATCCTATTCAGTAAGCACATCCACAGAAGCAGAACAAAGAGAGGATTATCTTTTTGAGTGTAAATTCCTCTTCATAAATACACACTGATATTTGAATTTATATTTATTGATATTTTATTTGACATTTTATGTCAAGATCACAGTTTCTAAGTGGTATACCTAAGCTCAGGCTTGAAATTTTGAGATTTCCTTCATAGTGTTCTTAGTTCTAGACTCCAGTACATTTTATCCTGGTGGCTACAATGATCCTAAGAAAAATTATGCAATAGATATTTTAAAGATGTATGTAATTGACACCAAGAGACATGGTATAGCACCCTTCAGTGACAGATTGAATAAAACTAATTTAAATATATGTACATCTTCTAAACTGTAAATGATTGAAAGGAAGTCTACTAATAAGCATCATGGTACGAGGAAGAAAAATATATGACTTTCTGAATTTTGACACTGAAACTCCAGCTATATAGTTAGCACATTCAAATAATAATAAATGTCATTATTAAGAAATAATTCTTGATTTGCTATGTTTAATGATCTGATCGTAGGACCCATCTTTATTATTAAATTTTAATAATCAGAGTAACTTACATTTATATGGGGCATTATACCTTGGTTTTATATCCAGTTTCCCATTTGAGCCTCATAACATCTCTGGAAGGTACAGAATGTACTGAGTTATTATCCTCATTTTACTGTGAAGAAAGTAGGGTTCAGAGAAATGAAGCAACTTGCAAAATTAATAAGAGATGGATACAGGAATGGAATCCAACTCTCCTGAATATGGATATAACTTTCAAATAAAGGGCAATAAGACTTATTTCAGTTTTCCATTTGTCACTGACTACACGTGTGACCTTGGACAAGTTATTTAATCTCTTAGAGCTTCCATTTCCTTGAGGTTAATGATAGCACCTACCTCAGTGAAATGGGTGATGATATATAATAGGTGATCTGAGACCCAGTTTCCAACAAGGGTGTGTGTTGGGGAGTAGTTTCAGCACCAACATGCAATCTGTGGGATACTAGCTAGGTGTCCTGCTGTTCAACTCAATTCTGACACTATCTGGAGATAGTATCAGATTCCACAGGTTAAGGGTTTAGTTTTTCAAGATTGTCATGACCTGCCACTTCAGAAGCCAGTCGCAAGCCAACCAGCTACAGATTGGAGGTTTGCACAACATCATCCTTGGGTTCAATTTATTTGCCAGAGGGGCTCATAGAACTCAGAGAAATGTTTTACTTACTAGATTATCAGTTTATTACAAAAAGATATAACTCAGAAACAGCCAAATGGGAAAGAGGTGTCGACATAAAAAATGTCCAAACCCGTAGAGAATTTTAATGAGTTTATTTGAGCCAAACTGATAATTGCCAAGAAGCAAAATCTCACTGGACTTGGAAAATGCTCCAGAGAATGGCAGTTTGTAACTTATTTTATACATTAGAATCAAAGGAGGAGACCTAGGGAGGGTTACATGAAATCATTGGTGGTAGATTAAGGGTGTGGGAGAAAGCAAAGCGGAGAAATCTCTGGAGTTGGATAAAAAATAAAATGGAGAGACGCATACTTAGTTTACATTGGTGAGTACAGCATAATTCATTATTAACATCTGCAGCACATAGGGATGATATATGGGCAACAAGATAAACAATGAGGGGTTCTGTGGTTTCTGCTCTGGTGTGGAGGTTGTGCCCTGACGAGTCTAGAAAAGAAGAGTACTCTGACATTTCAAGGATATGTTATCTTAGATGCAAGAAGACATTAGACAGGCTCACTAACTTTACAATAAAGATTGACCTTTGTCAAGAAAGCTACAGGCCTAGGATGTGATTACTCACCACGACCTGCTTTTCGTCAGGAATTTTTACGTTCAGACCATTCCATGTGGTTACTTTCAGTCTCTGAGTATGTAGGTCTTGCCATGCTGGCCTCCTCTGAGCTCGTCAGGTTTAGTATATGGCCCCTTTTTTTATCCACATATGGACAGGGCAAGGTATTTGAGAAGGGTACAGAGCTTCCATGCCCTCTCCAAGTGTACCACTCTTCCATAACTTCCATGTGTTTAACAAACCGGAAGCTCTCTGAACCCCTTCCCTTTTTTTCTTGTTTTTATGGAGACTTTGTTACATAGCCATGACTGATTAAATCATTGGCCATTGGTGATCAATTCAGTCTTCAGTCCTTCTCTCCTCCCTGGAAATCAGGGGGTGGGACTGAAAGTTCCAGTTCTCTATTCAAGGTTAGTTCCCTGGTAAGCAGCCCTCATCCTTTGGCACTTACCAAAAGTCATTCATTAACATAAATGCAGTTGTGGTGTTGAGGGGCTTATTCTGCATAACAAGATACCCATTTAAATTTTAGGGCTCTGAAGCTCTTTCAGGAACTGAGGACAGGAGAGCAAATATTATAACAAAAGATGCTCCCATTGTTCTTACTTCTCATTAAATTACAAAGCTTTTGGAAGGTATGAACCAGGAAGCATGAATGAAGACCAACTATACATATGAGAAGTATATTTTGGTCACCTGAACGACCAAATATATATTATATAGTTCTTATAAATCATATATATCTCCTATATATATACACACATATATATCCTAGTATAATACCTAGAATTATGTTGATAGCCACTATTATTATGTGTAGCAAAACACGAAAACATTTGCTCATCTTTAAAACAGGAAGACTAGAATTTGACTCATAGGGTTGTCATTAGTATTAAATAAAATATTAAAAGCAAAATATTTAGCATACTTATGTATTACATACATTTTGGTTACCTTGCTTCACCGATAATTCAAATGGCGACTGCAGCCAAGAAATCAAGAAAATGCTGAGACTATTAAAATTAAGAAAGATGAATAAGTGCAAAGGTGTGTCTCTAAGGCTAAGGTCATCCACAGTCTTGCATTCCTGATTACTATGTATGGATGTGAAAGCTGAGCAGTGAAGAAGGCTGTTAGAAAAAAAAATGATTCACTTGGAATGCGATGTTGGAGGAGAGGTCTATGGAGACCATGGACTGCCAGAAAGATTAACAAGTGAGTTGTACAGCAACTTAAGCTTGAAATATCGCTGGAGGGAAACAAAAATGACAAAACTGAAGCTGTCCTATTTGGGGACATCATAAGAGGATGGGGTTCTTTGGAAAGACAATAATGCTGGGAAAAAATAGAAGGCAGTAGAAGACAAATATGAGATGGATTGACTCCTTAAAAGAGGCTATAGGCATGAGTCTACAGGAGCTGATCATAGCTATTGAGGACAGGACACGGTGAACATCACTCTTCATAGAGTTGCCGGGAGTTGGAGCCAACTCAATGGCATGTAATACGCATACCTGGGTTACATATGCAGACATTCAACCCATGATAGCTAATGTAATTATTTTCATTCATATGTTAAGACGCACTTTCCCGAAAGTGACTGAAATCTCTCAAATTTAAGCAAAGCTGAGTTTACTATTATTGAATTATTATAATTATTATTGGCTCACGTAACTAAACAATTAAGGGATATATCTCACTTTTGGTTTGCCCAGATAAAGAAAATCAAATGACCTCTCCCACCACTTGACCTCATTCTTCTGTGTTGACTCCATTATCAGGTGGTTTTAAGTTAGCTTCTAGCAGTTCCCAGGTCTATAGAGCCCAAGATTTCTATCTTGTGTGAAAGAGCAAACATCTTTATCTAAACATTCCCAGCAAATGTCTCGAGATCTATTTTATTATATCAGTGCTTAAGTTAAGTGCTTACCCCTATATCAATCATTCTAGCCAGAGGAATATAATGTGTAGGTTTACTTAGTCCTGAGTGGCATGCAAATGCACTCATTATTAGTATTCTGTGTACACTTGCTCTCAAAGGAGATAGTTCCGCATTGTTGATCTACATATTAGGTTGTTCCATTGTAGTCCCTATAGTCACAGTTCACCTTCATCTATGCAGTCTCTCATTTTCCTGCTTGGCAACACAACGGAGTGGGATTTAGCACAAATGGGTTGAACAAAACTGTTAATTAACATACTACCAGATCACACAATTCATTGTGGTTAAACATTTATGCAATGACTCCCACTTTGTATAATAATACCCTGTCCTAGGCACTGTAAAATAAATTTTAAAAAGCCCTGCCTTCCAGTGTCTCTGACTCATGGGGTAACAGAGGAAACAGGTCTTTATAATATATGGTTAAATATGAGCAGTAAGGTAGCAGACCTACCCACAGTGCTCTGGAAATATAGAAGATGATTTTAATCTGGAATGGGATAGGAGTTAAACAGAGACAAAAAGAGAGATGATATATAGAAATTTGGTGGCGAGTTGAGAAAGGTTTGGTTTAAGGTATCAACACTATCGTTCTCCAAAGGAGACCTGGGAAGTTATTCTGGAGTTGGAGAGCCTATCATTTACAGATTTATGAGTATGTTCTTTCCTTTTTGCCAAAACACTCAGCTTTTCTTTTTCTTGTCTCTTGATTCCACCAGATAAATGAAAATCAGTTACATTTATAAACTTTCAGAGACAACTCCTCACTAGCTCCCCACCCTCAGGACCTACTCTTGTAATTAAAATGGATTAAGTAACAGTATATTCATTCATTCAGTCTCTCAGTCAATGAGCACCTACTAGGTATCAGTTGTGTACCAGCCACATTAAGGGGTAAAAAGATGTTAACATATATTTTTTGCTTGAAATGCAGGATATATATCTTTTGGTTGGGGAGGCAGACTTAAACGTGGAATGTGATAAATGTAGTACTAGAGACCTGTGGGACATTTTTAGAAACATCAGAAGGAAGAAAAACTAGCACTGCCCTATGCAAGGTGCAAGTGGATACTTCATTAGGAAAGTTTTCACTGAGGAGATGACATTTGAGCTGGGTCTCTAAGCAAGGGAGGAAATTTGAGCAAATTAAGAGAGGCATGAAAAAGCCACCTGGAGAGTGCCTAAGAATTGGACAGGAACTTGATATGCCTGGAGTGTGTGTAATTTCAGGGGAGAAAGTGGCAAGAGATAAGGCCGGAAAGGTGTGCAGGCAGCAGATCAGAAAAGATGTTAGAGATTTGATTTTATCTCCTAAATGATGGTGGTGTAGGGAATTATGGGTGGGGCAGAGGCATAGGCATGTAAGAGATTCGACCAGGGCAGTGATATACTTGCTAAAAGTAATTATCAAGCATAATTACTAAGTTGGAGAACAAAAGGCTATTTGTAGCATTCTATAGAAGCCCTGTTTTAGGAAAGCCAAATGAACCTGAATGTGAACTAAAATTAAATACATAAACAAACAGATAAATAATACTTTAAGGAAAGCTAGTTCCTTGAAATTGAGACCTTCCCTAGTGCAATATAATATGTAATTCTATTTATAGTAAATCATTATAACATTTTTTTCAGAAGTACTTCCATTATCTGAACCAAGGACTACTTGCTTGTTTGGGCCAAATGTGTAAATCTGACACAAATTGACTGTGTAGCTGAAATGCATTGCTAGACATGTCTAATATTTGAAGGGAAAACTGAAGATGACACACCTATGTTCTCATAACATACCAGACTCTCACTTTAGCAGTGACCTTGGGATCCTTGCTGCAAGATAATCAGACAGGTGGAAAAAAACAGCAACTAAAAGAACCACGTGATGCTTGAATAACTAAATCCTCTTAGATGAAATTCAAAAGCCATCTTATTCTGAATTCTATGTCATGACAGAGTATTAACAAATACCAGATTCATCATTCAAATTATGATGATCTTCTGCTTTTTATTTAAAATGTTTTCTGAGATTAGTATTCAAAAGTAGTTTCGGGACTTGCACTTCCTAAGCTATTGTAAAGACTTACAGAGTGCCATATACATCTTTTAGTTTTTCTTATTGACTTCGTAGTTGTAACTTATTTACTTCTAACACAGCCATACTCTTCTTCCTTTTAAGTTTTTAGAGCTGAGGGCAAAATTTCTGTTAACCACCAATAAAACTCTTAAAAACCATTGGGAAGGAAAGGTACATGGTGACTTTCACAACCATCATTTGAAACAAATCATGGGTACATTTTCATGTGTTTGAAGATAAATATCAAAGAAGGACATTAAATTCAAATTGTTTACTGTCTTTTCTTACCATTAGTTTATGAAATATGTCTCTATCATCATTCTTAACTTCAGACTGAACTAGGAAAGAAACAGTTATCAAATGGGAGTCACTGGACTCACTTATTCCTTCACAGATTGTATTAGAATTAGAATATGCTAACTGAGCTGAATTTTTTCTCTTTAATGTGGAAGACAGTCCAGGGATCTACTTTCTTTCTATTTTATACAGCACAGAAATAATTTCTCCTCCTATAGCGATGACATAAAATATATTTTTGGTCTCTGTTAGTTGACATGCAAATATACCCACTGTATCCCAAGCAAAAACTCATTAAAAGCCGCTGGAATGCAATTGTGTTATCTCCCAGGAACACAGAAAATAACATTAGTTATCACTCCAGTGCATTTCCATTTGCTAACACAGTGAAATCACCCATCCCACCCCTGTTCCCCTGAGGTTTCCATAGAAAAGTTTCCTATTTTATTCTAGTTCCATCATAAAAAAAAGCTCTAGGTGTCTATTTCTCACAAAGATGCTTTAAAAAAATTTAAATTGCAAAATGCTGCCACATGATTTCATACACAACCATGGGAACTTTTTGTTTCCTAACATGTCATGGAGTTCCAACTTTGTAGATATTGCTAAAAATTCCTCACCAAGTGTTTGGAATTGTTGCTTGTATTTTTAAAAAATTGTGTTAATTAGAAAGAAGAGGGAGGTTGACACATAACAAAAGCGACATATACCATCTGAAAATACACCCTTTCTCTAGTTCTTAGTCATTTTAGGAAAGTGTTTCCTTTGTGGAAAGATGCCCAATGCTTTGGGTTTTGTGGATACTCTACTAATGTGCATATAATAGACATTTGGGCAAATCTTACTCCAGCTTGCCTTCCTTAGTTTTCATATTTCTACTTACTATAATCACCAACTCTTGAAGCTAGGAGGAATCTTACCTACTCTGGGAGACTTCAGAAGGCAAAACAAACAAACAACTAAATGAACCAAGTAAGCTAATTTAGTAATGTTTGATATAAAGGAAATTAAGTAGGATGTTGTGTGAAGAAATATTTTGATGATAATTTGCTTTTTACAGCTTTATTGAGGTGTGATTGACCAAAAAAGATGTGTATATTGAGCTCGTATGATGTGTTTCTTTAAGGTTTACGACATGATGATTTAATATACATATACATTGTGCAATAATTACTACAGTGATGTTAATTAGCACATCTGTCACCTCATATAGTTAGCATTGTGGGAAAAATACTTAAGATTTACTTTTTAAGCAAATTTCAAGTATACAGTAGTTTTGTCAACTGTAGTCACTATGCTGTGCTTTAGCCCCTAGAACTTATTCTTCTTATAACTAGAAGTTTGTGCCCTTTGACCAACATCTCTCCATTCCCTCCCCAGCCCCAGGCAACCACATTCTACTTTCTGTTACTATTAGTTTGACATTTTCGATTCTATATATGTGAGATCATACAGTATCTGTCTTTCTCTGTTTCATTTATTTCTCTTAGCATAATGTCCTCTGGCTTCATCCATGTTGTTGCAAATGGCAGGATTTCCTTCCTATTTCTGGCTGAATAATCTTTCATTGTGTATATATATCACATTTTCTTTAGCCTTTTATCTGCCAAAGGACCCTTAACATTGTTTTTATATCTTGACTATTGTGAAGAGTGTTGCAATAAACATGGGTGCACAGATCTCTTCAAAATACTGATTTCATTTTCTTTGGATATATATACCCAGAAGCGGGATTACTAGATCATATTTGATCTTGAGAAAGAGCCATCCAAGTGAATGGAGGAAACATTCAAGACAGAGAAAACAGGCAGTATGTATAATAAGGTACTCGGTAATTATTTGATAAATGAGGAATTCTCTTTAATTACCTTATAATTTTGTTATTTTTATAATTATTGTTTGGCCATATTTTTATTTTACTTTTTGACGATTTTTCTATGAAGGTTATCACACTTTAGTAGAAAAGGTATGTTGTACATTGGGAGATTAACCCTTTGCTGCTGGGATGGCAACTGCTCTCCCATTTTATTTATATTTTGACTCATTTTACTCTTGTTTTCTTACAGAGTTTATACTTTATATTTAGCTCTATTAACATTTTTAATGCTTTTAAAACTTCTATTATATGTTTAGAAATATATTCTGTCTACCTAAAGATAATTAGTGTTTAAATCAGCAATATTTACTTGTACTTCATCTTTAAGATTTTAGATTAAAGCATTTGATACATCTTGCATTTATTTGAGTTAGGATACCATTTAAGTTTTTTTTTTTTGTCAAAATGGCTAAATAGCAATCACAACACACTTAAGTAAATAATTTACATTTTTCTTGTTGATTTTAAATGTTATCTTATTATATACTAAATTACATATTTTGAGTATAAATCCAGGTGCTATAATGTGTTCCTTTCAGTTATTCTTCTTTGCCAGTACTAAACTGTTTCATTTTGTTTCTATCTTCTGTTTTTTAATGCCATTGGTATACGTTAGGCCTAGCTTTCCTCAGTATTCTTTATCAAAGTGATCTTAGTTATTATCACTTATTGCTCCAGGTATATCTTTGAATCTATTTGCCAATTTATTTTTCAATGGTATTTTGATGGGGACAAATTGAAAATTATACATTATATCTACGGAAAATATAAATTTAACTTAGATTTTTCCTAAATATATTTTGTTGTTTACTATGGTAAATGTACTCTCTTTTTACTACACTGAACCTCTAATTAGTCCTAAAAATATATACAGTGAATTTGCTCAGGTCTTCTAGACATATAAAACTGCAATCACAAGTAATTATTTATATCTATCTTTACCTATCTGGCATAATCATCATCATCTAACACACATGTATGTATTTATTTATTTATTGGAACCAAAGCTCCTGTTTCAATGTGGTTTCACCACTTTAATGTTGTGCTTCAATGGAGGCATTATTTTACATCTCTTTACCTTGGCTTTCCATACAATTGAGATAGTTATCTACCTAATAAGTGGCTTTGAAGATGAAATGAGTCAGTTTATGCAAAATGCTTAGAACATTTCCTGGCACATAGTAAACACTATAATTGGTTTGCTGTTGCTGTTACCATTCTTAGTATTATTTTATTAGCTATAATTTTCAAAGAAAAGCTAAATAATGTTGGTGCAAGTTAGCATTTTTATTTTGCTCCTTACTTTAGGGATAATACCACCTAGAGATTTTTTTTCCCATATTTGGTTCCTCAATATTTTATATTATGAAGTATTTTAAAGAATGTTACAGACATTTCAGCATTTTGTATCCTAATTTATTAATATATATCTTTAAAAAGTAAGATTTTTCTAAATACCATAATATTATTAAGACAGTTAACAAAATAATGATCATTTCCTAATATTTTCTAATATTCCATTGATATTTAAATTTACCTGAAATCTTTTTTACAGCCTGTTTGTTGAAATATATATACATCATGCATTGCATTCAGTTCTTCTGTTTCTCAAGACAGTCTGAAGTAGTCTCTTTTTTAATGACATTAGGAAAACTATTTCACCTTCTAGATTGTTCTGAATGTTTACTCATGGCATCATTTTTCTGTTCCTATATCTCTTTTATTTTCTATAACCTTGTAGTCCAATATAGAGTCTTAATTGGATTCCAGTTACACACATTTTGAGGAAGAGTGCTTTCTATTGCATCATGTATCTTTTCTGGTCCTCTGGGAAGCAGATGTCAAGGGAGAATTAGAAGTGCAAATATTTATTGGGAAAAAGACTATAAAGGATAGAGAGGAGAGGGAGCGAGAGTATGCTGGGAGGATCTCAGACCCCAATACAGATATGGCTTCTCCAAAAGGAAAGAAATGAGAAAGGAGAATGGGTAGGAAGACCCTCAGACTGTGGCACAGCTCTGAGTATATCTTGGCCAGACCACGGTGATAAGAAACCACAGGGCAAAGATCGCCAATTATAGAAGTCTCACAGTGTAGTGAAATGGGCAGGCTCTAGCATTCCTGTTGTGTTCAAGTATTGGTTGGAAGCAACCCAGGGTGCGTATGTTCTGAGTGTGAACCATGTGTCGGATTCTGAAAGTATGGCAGCTGGCGTTTCTTGGCCTACTACACTCCTTACAGCGGATTCTCTCAAGAGACAATCTGAGCAGAACACTATTCTGGCTTCCGCATATCATATCAGGAGGACTGTACTATTTGGTTTTTCTAGGGTTGGACTTGCTATGGTTAAAATGGTCATAGCCTGATACATCCACTATAAAATTACATTTTTCCTGTTTTGACTAGAAAATAATCTGAGGGGGTGATACATGGGTACCAGAAGAGAGTCCAGATTCCTATTAACTTTTCAACTAATGATTTTAGTAGCTATTAATGACCCCTGCCTGAACTGAGTGTTTCCTTGGATGCTGTAAAATGGTGATTTTCTAATTCTGTCATTCTCCCCTAGTGTTTCCTAGTTGCCAATAATATTGACTATTAATGTATGATAGAGATTAAGTGTTACATAACTAAACTTTGTAGTATTAAAATTACTTTCTGGATATCTCTACCAAGTGATCTCACAGGTATTTCAAATTCAATATATCCGAAATAAATGCATCTTTCTCAGTTCCTAAATTTGTCCTCTACATTTCAGCCACAGGGAATGGCAATACCTTCCATGTAATGACCAGAGCCTAGACGGTTGACATCACCCTTTATTTTTTTTTCTTCTCACTCCCATATCCAATCAGACACCAAGTCATATTTGAGGCAACATTCTTGATATTCCTCAAATCTGATTCCATCTGTTATTAAAACAATTCTGTACATTGTATTTTCTTTCCCAGGGCTATAACAAGTCTTTTAAGTGGTCTCGCATGCCTGGCCATGCTTTCTTCTAAAATAAACACTACAGCAAATCCAGCAGGATCTTTCAAAATTGGAAATCTGATGGTATTATTTTCCAATGTAAGTTCTTTCATTGACTTCTTATGCTCTTCACAAAAACTTCAAAACCTTAAAAAATATTTTTTCCTTTATATTTTGTGTCCCCACTTTACTTTATGCCTTCATCAGCTGCTTTCCCCCCCCCCAGAAAACCCCGTTATTTAACAAAGTTGAGTTCCTTTAAGTTTTTGGGCGGGCCATGCTCTCTATCACTTCCATTACTTGCCCATGCCGTTGGTCTTTGCTTTGAGTTCTCTTTCTTTCTTGGTCAATATGAACTCCTAATTATCCTTAAAAGGCAGCTTAAAGTGCTATCTCCTCTAGAAAACTCACCTTGACTTACCTGGGAACTAGTTGAGTTCTTCCTTCTCTATATTTCTATAGATCCACAAACGTATGACTAGAACAGTGTTTATTGCATAGTTTATTACAAATTATTTACGTTTTTGCTTCCCCTGCCAAACTGTGGGCCAGAAGGATTGCAAATGTGCTCTATTCATCTGTATATTCTTAGTTCTTAGCACAGCCTGTTCAAAAGAATGAATAAAGAAGTTCTCCATTAAGTATAATTTCAAAATCAGCCTTCTCTCTCTTGCTCTGTCATCAAATATATATCTTTCAAGCTGGTACCCAAGCTACATTTCAGGGATAATAAAACATGAGGTAGTTAAACACAGGGACTCTGGAGTCATACTTCTGGAATTAAAATCCTATCTCTGCCACTAACCCTTACCTTCTGGATATGAGTGTTCTCATTGTCAATTAGTAGTAAGATGATCTGTCTCATAGTGTTGCATCAAAGTTTAAATGAGATAAATATTCAATAAAAGTTACCATTTCTAAAGATCAAATTTTATTATGTATTTCCTCTATTTAAAATTATTTGTCCATCCTACACATATACTCCATGATCTAGATACACTAATAAAACTGTCGCTAATGATTCTATTAATTCACATTTATTTACTGTGTTCAAGACATGATTTAAGTGGTTTTTAAATTTTTTTATATTTTTATTTTTTCAATTATAGTTGACATACAGTATTATATTAGTTTCAGGTGTACAGCACAGTGATTAAGCATTTATATAACATATAAAGTGATGACCCCAATAAATCCAGTACCTATCTGACACAATACATAGTTATTATAATATTACTGACTATATTTTCCATGATTATTTTGTAACTGACAATTTGTACCTTTTAATTCCCTCCCTACTTCACCCAACCCCCATCCTCCAATCTGACAGCTGTCAAAATGCTCTTTGTATCTACGAGCTTTTTTCTGTTGTTTGTTTATCCTGTTCTCTAGATTCCTCATATACCATTTGTCTTTCTCTGTTTGACATATTCCACTCAGCACAATACCCTCTAGGTCCATCCATGTTGTTGCAGATGGTGAGATTTCATTCTTTTTTTTTTATGGCCAAGTAATTATATATACACACACACACACACACACATTGTGTGTATGTATGTATGTATATATATGTATGCATATATATATATACACATATGTATATGTATATAGATACATATACATACATGTGTGTGTATATATTCTTTTTCTTTATCTATTCAACCATTGGTGGAACCCAGGTTGCCTCCATATCTTGGCTACTGTAAATAATGCTACAATGAACATATGAATTCACATGCCCCTTCGAGGTAATGTTTTGGGTTTCTCCAGATAAATACCCAGAAGTGGGATAACTGTGTCTTTGTCTCTTGTTATAGACTTTGTTTTAAAGTCTATTTTGTCTGGTGTAAGTATTGCTACTCCAGCTGTCTTTTTGTTTCCATATTCATGAAACATCTTTTTTCATCCCTTTACTTTTAGACCTTGTATGTCTTTCAGTTTGAAGTGAGTCTCTTTGGGGAAGCATATGTAAGCGTCTTGTTTTCTTATCCATTCAGCCACCCTATCTTTTGATTGAATAATTTAATTCATTTACATTTAAATTCATTATTTCTAGATATGTAGTTATTGTCATTTTGTTATTCATAGCTAAAGAGGAAAGAGAAAATCCAGAAGAGCATGGTGTCCTGAAAGCCAAGTGAAGAATGGGTAAATAGCTGGGTTAATGATACTATATATGAAGTAAGATGAGGTCTGTGAATTGAACAAAAGGTTGGCAATCTTGAAAGTACAGTTTCTATGGAGTGGAAAGTGAGTTTCAAAGAGAAATGAAGAGAAGACTTGGAAACGGTGAGTATAGAAAGCTCTTTCTAGGAAATTATCTGTTACAGATGCAAAATGGTGCCATGGGTTCAATAGAGGGTTTTTTGGTTTGTTTTTGTTTTCCTTTGAGGTAGAAGAAATGCTTTTTTTTTTTTTTGCTGATGGAAATAATATATTAAAGAGAAAAAAACTGATGATGTAGTCAAGAATGAGGATAATTCCTAATCTCAAGTTCTTGAATATATCTGAGGGACTGGGATCTAGTGAATATGAGCACAGAGAATTTACTTAGAACTATTTCTTGTCAGTAGCCATGCTTCTCTGAAAGGCTATTGTGATGTCATTTTTTATTTTCTAGTGTGGTCATGCCTGAACATTTACATATTGAAATATATTGTTTAAACAAATTACCTTTTTAAAAAGTCTCCTTGATTTTATATTTAATATATTGTATTGATTTTTTAGAAATCGTGTATGTAAGTGATTTATAGATTTTATTTCAGAATAGTAAGGAAAGCTACCCTAGACCAATTAAATCAGGCTCTCTGAGCCAGAAGCAATAACATAGGTATTTTTTAAAATTAAAAAAAAAAAGTACTAGGTTTTGTTGGCATACAATATTATATTAGTCTTAGGTGTATAGCATAGTGATTCAAAATTTATTATACCTTATATGATCACCATAAGTCTAGCAACCTAGAGGGCATTATGCTAAGTGAAATAAGTCAAAGACAAATACTGTATGATTTCACTTATATGTGGAAACTTAAAAAAAAATTAAACAAATGAACAGACAAAACAAAACAGAAACAGGCTAATAGTTATGGGGAGGGTAAGAGCATAGATATTTTTTAAATGGTCCCTGGTAGATTATAATATGCAGTCTAGACTCCCTAACAACAAACCTCATAGGCACATATAATAATAATAATAATAATAATAATAATAATAATAGTAATGATAATAATATGATGATGATTCATATAGGGAAACTAAGACTCAAAGTGGCTAAACAGTTTCTCCAATGTACAACTGGTGAATGATAGAGCCTAGGGTGAAGTTCAGGCAGTCTGACTCTAGAAACCACCATTCTACTCTATCTTCTTAATTTCCTTGCTGTTTCAAAAACTCAGAGTACTTTTGGGCCTCTGTGCCCTTTTGTATGCTCTTGCTTGGATTACCATACCTTTTTTTTTCTTGCTACCTTTCCAGGCCCTTATAGATTTTACATTGTTACACTTAGAATATATTATGTTTATGTATATCTCCATATCAATATATCTGTATATCTATCTCTGTATCTATCTCTGTATCTATCATCTCTCTATCGTCTATCTATCTATCTATCTATCTATCTATCTATCTATCTATCTATCTATCTATCATCTATCAGATTCTAGAGTCAAGGATATCTGGGTTTGAAGCCTGACTCTATTATTTCTTAGCTATGTGAACTTGGGAGTTGACTTAGACTTCCTAAACATTAGTTTACTCATCTTTGAATTGGAGATTGCAATAACATTTAACTTAATTTAGAACTGAGAAGTTTGGAACCTAAGAACTGATAAGATATTAAGTAAGGTCTCAGTTTGAATGCATATACAGTAGTGACATTCTTTCATGACTCAGAAAGAGATTGTAACTAAGCATGATTCAAGATCACTTGAGAAACCAGGAGAACCAAGATTAAATGAACATTTAGTCCCTCTAAACCATGGTGAATGAATTCACCACTGCCAAAACCCCATTTAATCCCAAAGAATAAAATTAGGAAGGATGTTTACAAGGCTCTAAAGTTAATCCCCATCCACTGAATTAGAAGTAATGCTATCTAAAATGTTATCTAAAACACCACAGGAACGAATCCAAGCCAAAGGAATTGAATTGAGTGCTTAGCCTTCTTATACTCCCAATAGGTTGATTGTATTTAGAACCATATATTTCCCATTCTTTTTTATTCAAGTAGACCACCAGCAAGTAAGTCAAGATGATAAAACCAGATTTGACCTTGGTAGAAAGCACATTGAACTGGTTCTGCTACTGCATCTGCCACTAATTAATTGTGTAATCTTAAAGATATTATTTGACATTTATGAGTTTCATTTGTCTCTTTTGTAAAATTAAAGGACTGGATTAGATGATCTATCAATTACCACATTTTATAATTTTTAGAATAACTTAAAAAGATATCATATGATCGAGATGATCACAGCATCTCAGGGTAAAACCAGAACCCTTTGTATTTAGAGGTATTCACAGAAAGGACAAGCTTTTTTCAGGCATGCATTTTATATTCTTACATCCCTACACCAGTCAGAATGCCTTAGAATAATAAAATACCTTAAAATTGTTTAGTACTTTGTCACTTACAAGAATTTCATTTGCTGTTTATGGAAACCCTGTGACTTAGATATATGAAGATATGTATAATCATATGTTTAGCAGATGAGCATATTAAACTCACAGAAGAGTAAGAGACTTATTTAGGACAACATGGAAAAAAAGAGCTATGATATAAATCAAGGTTTTATAATGATAGGACTTCCTGAAGAAACTCCTCTATGTCACCCTCTGACCTTTGTTTCCCTAGAAATAATTAGAATACTGGATGCTTTGAAAGGATCTAGAACCATGTCTGGGATCCATGAGAGAAAAGGGATGACAGTGTTTATATAAGTTCAGCAGTCTGAGCTGCCTCGTGGCTGCAGAGGGAGCAGAGGTGATGCTAAAGGAGATGCCTGCTACCCCAACCTATTTGCTTTTTCCCCTCTACAGGATGTTGGGAGACACCAAAGCTCCAGTAGTGTTCTACACAGAGATGCTCAACAGACAATATCTGACTTAGCTTAGTCATATTAAAAATAGGCCTTACATGAAGTGATTGCCCCAATGTATCTAGTACTCATATGACACCATAGTTATTACAATATTATTGACTATATTCCCTATGCTGTAATTTATATCCTTATAACGATTTTGAAACTACTGATTTGTACTTCTTAATCCCTTCCCTTTTTGACTCAATTTCCTAACTCCTCCCATCTGGCAACTATCAGTTTGTTCTCTGTATCTATGAATTTGCTTCTGTTTTATTTATTCATATATTTTGTTTTTTAGATTCCATATATAAATGAAGTCATATGGTATTGTCTTTCTCTGTCTGACTTATTTCACTTAGCTTAATACCTCTAGGTCTATACATGTTGCAGATGGTAAGATTTGATTCTTTTTTATGGCCAAGTAATATTCCATTGTATGTATGTACCACTTCTTCTTCATCCATTTATCTACTGATGGAAACTTAGGCTGCCTATATATATCTTGGCTATTGTAAATAATGCTGCAGCGAACATATGTATGCATATGTCCTTCTGAATTGTTGTTTTGGATTTCTTTGGGTAAATACGCAGAAGTGGAATTGCTGGGTCCTTCTTTGTCTCTTGCTATAGCCTTTCTTCATAAGTTTTATAAATGTCTAATCACTACCTTGTACACATGAAACTAATATAAGATTGTATGTCAACTGTACTTTGAAAATTACATACATATAAATATATATTATTTATATATATATATATATATATATATTTTTTTTTTTTAAATAGTACTTCTAGGTCATTCATACCTAGGCATGTACCTGTTTTGCCTAAAATGAGATAATACAAATTATCAACAGAAATTAACAATGTAGCAATTTCATTGTTTGCTATACTACCACATTGGAAAAATATTTTATGGTTTTGATGAATGGGCAACAATTAACTGGGAAACATGGAATAATCAGAGGAACCATTCAATATGTCTCTGGGTTAGCAATAGCTTCCCCTTGTGTCATATCTGTGTTTTGTGGGGGCCAAATACTCAAGAAAGCCCAAGCCACACCTCAGCCCCTTCCTTCTCTCTGACTGGGGAGAACAGAAGATCCTCTGCTCTGCACCTAGTTCTCTCACCACAACTCTGTTATATTCTTATCAATGTAGGCCAATGATTCTCAATCTGGGAGTGATTTTGCACCACAGTGGATATTTGTCAATATCTAGAGATTTTGAGTTTGTTATACCTGGGAGAGGGGGGTGCTACTGGGATTAATGGATGAAGGCCTAGAATATTGCTAAATATGTTACATTGCACAGCACAGCCCCCAAGAGCAAAGAATTATGTGGCTATAAATGTCAATAGTGCTGAGAATGGAAACCCTATGTACGCTGCAACCTTCCTAAATTTAGCTTAGGCTGGGGCATAGTGGTAGGACAGCTTGCCACAATTGGGCATACTGTTCTGAGGTTAAAGGCCAGGGGAGTCAGAAGGTGACTAGTTTAAGAACTAAGGAGAATCTCCCTCTCTCTTATATTGCTGCCAGGGAAAGAAATGGTAGCAAATCTGCAAGGATAGTCACTTGGTACGATAGTTACCAATGAGAAGCTGTTGCTAGGGAGAAAATTTAACATATAGTAATGAGCATACTTTTTTTTTTTTTAATAAAAGGAAGCCACTGACCTATAGCCATTATTAAGCTCTGTTTTCTCCTGGCATCTTCAAGCTCTCAAGCTCTTCCTCCCTAGAGACAATTTAACGGCATTTGCCTTAATGCTTCTCTCTCTGTCCCCCTCTCTGCTTTTACCTGTTTGTTTTTCCTCCTCCATCAAAGAAAATCAGATTGGTGTTAGATATGTTAGGCCTCCAAAGTGAAGTGAGTGTCCAAGTGTCTCATCACTTACATAGTCTTATGGCTTGTGGAGGCCAAGGGATCACCCACGTTCTTATGGTGATGGGAAAGTGTGATGGCAGGACACACCAGGCTGCAGATTTCCGATGAACCAGAAAGTCAACATGCAGACAATCTACTGGGACTGTCATTAGACCCTTGGGAGATATAGTCAAACTAAATCTAGAATCAACTTCACTTGGCTATGTGGGAAAACTAATGTTAAAATCTTATCTATTGGTGAGGAGGTACAAGTCCTCCATGATACAGAAAATGTATTCTGAATGGATGATTACTTTATAGAGACAGGGGTAATCATCTGTTAAATGATTCCCCAAAATTAACACTGAAATACTTTTGTTGTTTGTTGTTGTTTTTTTGTTAATCTTGGGAAGGCTAATACATTAACCCTGCCAGTCATTTATATACCTACATATGACTGGCTTTTATCAGCTCAACTGGAAAACACATTAGACTTGCTTTTTGTCACTAAAGGTATGTTTTGATAGGGTTGATTTAAGAGCTGCTGGTGACAAGAAAAGATAACTAGTAGTCAAATGACTTAGAGGTCTAAGACTGTTATTATGGAAGCAAAGTAGAATTATAGGACAAGCTAGACCTCTAGTTTCTGATAAATCAAGCAGTCAAAATGCAGGCAGTCTGCTAGGAAGTACACCTGGTTTTGCTAGTCTGACCCAGGTGAAATAATCAGGCTGGCCATAAGGGTAATTAGCTATTCAGGGGGAAAAAAAGCCAAAATAATTTGATTAAAATAAATTATGTTATAGAACTGAGGTCATCTCCATTTCTCCATCATAGCAATGGGCAACCAATGACACCAATGACTACTCTAAAGACAATGAGATAATTTATTCATTAAGGTAAAAATTCTACCCCGACCTTTACTCCATACACAAACAAATAAGTGAACAAATGAAAGGGGCTAACAAACTAAGCAATGCATAACAAACAACAAAAATATTTGGTAGCTAACATATTAAGTTATTTGTCTCATTCGGGTAGTCCAAGGACAAGTTATTTAAGAACTCAAGAACAGTAGGGACACAGGGTGGGCTAGGCCAAACTACAAAGGCCGAAGAGTCAAAGATTGGTGATAAAGACAGCTCAAGTGTGGTTCATGTTACATAGGATTACTACAGAACTCGCAGATAGGCAGTACATAAGATACACAAAAGGCCAAGGCTGCAAGTTAGTAGCCCAGGAAGTCTGAGGAATTCCTGCTTCTCACAAAAGCATACTTGAACATGGCATTGATGAAATGAGGAACCAGACAGAATTCAATTTTTCATTTCTTACAGGCTGCCAAGACCACAACTCATGCACACTTGTGGGCTCACTGCTTTTTATACTGATTAAGCTTTCAGTTTGCAGGCATAAAGAGAGGAACACTTCGGCATTCTTTGGTGGGTGTGGGGGGTGTCTGTGCTTTTAATTATTATATATGGAAATTCTTCTGGGTCCATTGCAGACTAACTTGTTCTATTTCTTTCTGTGCCATAAGGCCTACTCAGGGGTTCAGTGCAATTATCCAGGCTATGGCCTACTCTAGTGAATAACAGAAGAGAGCTCACAAATACCACTTTTTGAATAATTAAGCAATAGCCAGCATTTATTGAGTACTTACTATGAGCCAGGCAGTGTGCTCAGCATTTTAAATGTATTAACACATTTAATCTTCACCGTACCCAAAGTCCAACTCTCTTAGTGCATGTGCCTGGCTATGGTCTGGACATGTGCCAGCAAAATGGTCACAGTTAAGAATTCTGTCTGCATAGCATGAACTTGTCTTCAAATTAGAGCAGTTCATTGATGTGAAAGAACCATGAGATTAAGATGGAACTCTCTCTGGGTCGGTTACATTGTACCTTTGTACACTCCCATTAGGAAGTAGTCCTTCAAGGCTTAACCTTGGAAATTATAAAAATAATTTAGTAAGGAAGGCAGTATTCTTTTAGGAGGAAGCACAATACATTTTGCTGAATATTGGAAGTTGGTAACATTTGCCATTTCCTTGGTTCTCTCCCTCTGTCTCTCTCTCTCTAACCCCTCTCTTCATCCCTCCCCTTCTCCCTCAAGTCCCTTTCCTCCTCCTTCTTTTTTCTTTCTCCTCCCTCCTCCTCTTCTTCTTTTAATCTTCCTCTCTCTCCTCTCTCTTCTTCTCTTTCTCCCTCACCTCCCCCCATGATACTTCATTGAGAGTTCTCTGGGTTTATTCAATCTACAAAGAAGAAGCTCATCATTTCACTAATCACTTACTTCCAATGACTGTTTTAGTTTATATTAACCTTAGGAATTTCTGCTCTAAAGGAAAGTGGTTATCAGCTGAGGATGAATTTTGCCCAAGCCCCCCAGGACATTTTTTGATTCCCACACATGAGGGGGAGGGAGTTTGCTGCTGGAATCTAATGAATAGAGGCCAAGAATGATGCATAATATAGCTCCCCACAACAATTATCCAGTCTAGCATGACGGTAATTGCAAGTTTTGAGACACTCTGCTCTGTACTTTAGAGAGGACCTTAATCATGGAGATTCCTTTGTCTCACCTATACAGCATTCTAATTTCATAATTTAGAACTCTGTATGTTTAACCCTGCATGCCTAGTGGATGTCTGATGCAAAGATCCCTGAAACCAAACTGAGAAACGCTGCTCTAGTTTTGTAGTTTTTCATCTTATGCTCATCGTAGGACACATATCTGGGATCCATTACTTAGAGATCTTCGATATATATGATAACCACCCATCTCATTTTATTGCATATTTTATAACTCACCAGAGGAAATTAAATCCCCCAAATTAAAAAGAAATATTGATACTGCCTATTATATCATAAATAAAATATTGCAAATAACCTGTGCTGTCTTCCTAAGACAATGGGTGTGTTTTACTGGTGATTCTATGGTGTTTTTGGATAAATTGGGCCAGTACTGTTTCCCAGTTTTAGACAGCAAGGATCATTCACATTTAGAAAGACTAAATATGTAAAAGACAGATTATTTAAGTATCATGAGTAAATGATCCAATCAAAAGATATAAGGTGGTCACATGGATAGATAAATAAAACCCATCTATGAGCTACCTATAAGAGATATAATTCAGATCAAACGACACGCCTGAAACTGAGGAATACAAGAAAGATATTCTATGAAAATAGAAATGAAAAAAGAAGCTGTGGTAGCAATAGTTATATCAGACAATATAGACTATAAAACAAAGGCAATAATAAAAGACGAAGAAGCTCATTACATGATGATAAAGGGGTCAACTGAAGAAGAGGATATAACAATAATAAATATCAGCACACCCAACATATGAGTACCTAGAAATGTAAGGCAAAATATGAAAACATAAAGGCAGAAATCAACAGCAATAAGCAATATTATATGCCAACAAATTTAACAATCTAGAAGAAATGGATACATTTATAGAAACATGCCACCTTCCATGATTGAACCAGGAGAAAATAACAAATCTAAACAGATTGATTACAAGCAACAAAATTAAATCAATAATCAAAGAAAAACTTCCAATAAAGAGTCCAGGACTAGATGGCTTCAACAGGTGAATTCCACCAAATATTTTTAAAAGAGAATTAATACCTATCCTTTTCAAACATTTCCAAAAAATGAAGAGGAAGGAGCACTTCTAAACTGATTCTATGAAGCCAATGTTGCCCTCATACCAAAACCAGACAGACTATAAAAAATGAAAATTATAGGCCAATATCCTTGATGAAGATAGATCCATTAATTCTCAACAAAATATTTAGCAAACCAAAATCAACAATAAATTAAAAGGTTTATATACCATAATCAAGTTGGATTTCTTCCAAGGAGACCTGTATATACCACATCAACAAAACCAAGGATAAAAATCATGTCATCTCAATAAAATCAGAAAAAAACCCTTGACACAATTCAAAATCCATTTATTATAAAAACTTCCACAAAGTGTGTATAAAGGAAATATAACCTTAACATATTAAAGGCTATAATATGAAAAACCAACAGCTAACATCATATTCAATGGTGAAAACCTGAGAGTTGTTTTTAAACATTTTTATTAAAATATAGCTAACATACGATATTGTATTTCAGGTATACACCATAGTTATTCAGCATTTATATGTCTAAAGAAGTGATCATCATGGTAAGTCCAGCAACCATCTGACACCATACAATGCCACCACAATATTATTGACTGACTATATTCCCTATGCTGTACACCACATTCTCATGACTTGTTTGTTTTATACCTGGAAGTTTGAACCTCTTATTTCCCTTTACTGTTTTCCCCCATCGTTTTGATTTTTCAATTTAAAGCTGAAAGATTTTCCTCTAAGATCAGGAACAAGAAAAGGATGCCCACTCTCACTTTTATTCAACATAGTATTGGAAGTCCTAGCTATATAGCAAGTGGACAAGAAAGAGAAATAAAAGGCATCCAGATTGGAAGGGAAGAAGTAAAAACTGTCATTATTTGTAGGTAACATGATTGTATATATAGAAACCCTAAAGACTCCACCAAAGAACTATTAGAACTAATAAATAAGTTCAGTAAAGATATAGGATACAAAATCTGTATTCTGTTGTGTTTATGTACACTAATAACGAGTGATTAGAAGAAGAAATTAAGAAAACAATCTCATTTATATTAGCAATAAAATGAATAAAACACATTGGAATAAATTTAACCGAAGAGGTAAAAGACATGTCCTAGGAAAACTATAAGACATTAATGAAAAAAATTAAAGAGGACACAAGTAATGGAAGGCCATCTCATGTTCAGGGATTGGTAGGACTGATATCTTTAAAATGCCAATACTACCCAAAGCAATCTACATATTCAAGGCCATCCCTATCAAAATACCAATGGCATTTTACTAAGAGCGAGAACAATCCTAAAATTTATATGGAATCAAAAAAGTAGCCAAAAAGTCTTGAGGAAAGAAAAAATTTGGAAGTATCAGCTTCCTGATATCAAAGTATACTACAAAGCTATAGTTATCAAAACAATATGGTACTGAAAAACAGACAAATAAATCAATGAAACTGACCCAAAATAAACCCTTGCTTATATAGTCAATTAATCTATGCCAAACTAGGCAGGAACATACAATGGGAAAAAAATAGTCTATTCAATAAGTGGTGTTGGGAAAACGACGTATACATGCAAAAATGAAATTTGGACACTCTCTTACACCACATGCAAAAAGAAACTCAAAATGGACTGGACTTAAACACAAAGCCTGAAACCATAAAACTCCTAGAAGAAAATATAGAAAGTAAACTCTTTGACATCAGTCTTAGAAATATCTTTTGGGGTATATCTCCTTTGGGCAAGGGCAAGAAAAGCAAAAATAGACAAAAAGGATTACATCAAACTAAAAAGCTTTAGCATAGCAAAGAAAACCATCAACAAATGTAAAGAAAACCTACTGAATGAGAGAAGATATTTGCAAATGATATATCTGGTAAGGGGTTAATATCCAAAATATATGAGGAACCCATACAACTCAACTTTAAAAAACATTCAATTAAGAACCTCAATAGACATTTCTTCGAAGAAGAGATAGAGGTGGCCAACAGACATATGAAAAGATGCTCATCTTCACTAATCATCAGGGAAATGTAAAATCGAAACCAAATGAAATCTCACCTCACACCTGTCAGAATGACTGTTGTCAGTATGTCAACAAACAAGTGTTGACAAGGATGTGGAGAAAAAGGGAACTCCCATGCACTGTAGGTGGGATTATAAATTGATGCCACTACTATGGAAAACAGTATGGTATGGAGGTTTCTCATAAAATTAAAATTTCTGGGTCATAAAACTACCATATGACCTAGCAGTTCCATTCTTGGTATTTACCCAAAGAAAACAAAAACAATAACTTCAAAAAGTATATGCACTCCTATGTTTATTCCAGCATTATTTAAATATCCAAGATATGGAAGCAATCTAAGTGTCCATCAATAGATGAATAAAAATGTCAGACTACATGTATAATTCAGTGAACTATTTTTCAGCAATAAAAAAGAATGAAATCTTGCCATTTGGGATGAAATGGATGGACCTAGAGAGTATTATGCCAAGTGGAATAAGTCAGACAGAGAAAGACATATACTATATGATTTCACTTACATATAGAATGTAAACAAATCAAACAAACAAAACACAGAGACTCATAAATACAGACAATGAACTAAAGTTGCCAGAGGAGAGGAGTTGGTGGGATGGATGAAAAGGTGAAAGGGAATAAGGTGCAAACTTCCGTTTATAAAATCAGTGAGCCATGGGGATATAAAGTACGACAAGGAATATAATAATATAATAATAACTTTGTATGGTGACAGATGGTTACTAGACTTATCATGGCGATCACTTCATAAGTTACATAAATGTTGAATCACTATGTTGTACACCTGAAACTCATTAAATATTGAATGCCAACTACACATTAATAAAAAAATAAATGAAAAAAACTAATTTTCATGTAAGAGAACATCGAAGAATCTGGAGAGAAATATGACTGACAGTGAAAGAAAGGTCAAGGAAAGAAAGTCAACACTAACTTCTCAACAGAAATGTCAGTTAAGAATGGAGGAAAGAATTGGAAAAAGTGGAGATAATAACCACTAAATGATAAGCAGACAAAATTACATATAGAATTATTGAAGGCTGCTGCATAAAGAAATATCCTGGAAAAATGCAGAAATGGGGAAGGCAGGCAAGAATGTCAGAATCAGAAAAAAATGTGATGAGCACCTCAGGGGGTTTCTGATGAAATGAGTAATCCTCGCAACAATTATGCACATTATGAACCCATTGTTTTCCCTTGCTCTTTTTTTTCTCCCTAAACCTAGCTGAGAACCTATGCCTGAATTCCACTGAATTCTCATGTTGCATTGTCGGGTTGTAAGGAATATATAAGTGTTGCTGATACAAGTAAAACAGGCAAGGATGAGCAGGCCTTAAGGCAATTTGTCCTTTGTTACTGCTGTGAGTTCCCTGGGCTAGTCCCACCCTGAATTTAAATCACGTGCTACTATGGGAATTCAAAAGGAAATGGAAGAAAACACAATTTTCTGACATACATAACAATATATGCATCATAGTAGAAAGAGACCCAACTTTGAAATCAGACAAACCTGGGTTGCAACACTGGTTCCCCCTTATTATTTGAGCAGTCTTGGGAAGAAACCTTGCAGAGCCCCAGTTTTTATATCTACTTCATAGGCTTATTGTGAAGTTTAAATAATGAGGCAACATATAGTATAAATGCCTAGCATACATAAGGTGTCTAGTGTATAATAGGTGTATGCACATGAAGTTTACAAATAAAATAATTTACTCTATTCTCAATCAATTTATCTTAGACTCTAATTCATAAGTTTAAAAGAAATTTCATATACTTTTTCCTCTTTAAGATTTTATGGTTTATATATTATTACTATTATTATTTCATTGTCATTTTTATTATTTAATTTATCAGCTTATAATGCTCTGCAGAAGAGTTTCCTAGAAATTTAAAGGATACTGACAACTCAGAAAAAAATAGCTGTGGGAGAACTATTCATTTACAAAGGGCATTGCATCACACAAGGAGGATAAACTGCTGTGTTCAACTTGAATTTTTCTTTTGAAGGTATTGGAATATAAATAAAACATTAAGTTTAAATTGTTTAGCAAAAGAAGTCAAACACAAAGAGTAGATGTTATATGATTCCATTCATGTAAACTGCAAAAACAAGCCAAACAGATATAAGCTGTTAGAAGTCAGGAAAATGGCAACCCTGGCAGAGGTGAGGTGTGGTTAGTGAATGAGAGAGACCTAAAGGTAAGGGTAGAAGGGAACTGGTGATGTCTGATTCTTGATTATTGTACAAGTAACATGGTGCATTCGGTTTGTGAAAATCCACAATAAACACTCATCGTACGGTCACTTTTCCGTATGTGTATTATATTAAATACCAAATTAAAAAAAAAACATGATCATCATAAAAATTATATTCTTTTTAGAAACATTTGAAAATATACAGAAAAAGAGCTACCGAACTAAAGATCACAAAATATAGCCAGTGCTTACATTTTATTATATTATTTTGTTATCTGTATTTTTTAAAAAAACAAAATGAGAGTCATGATATCTGTGGAATTTTGTATCTTTCCTTTGGTAATTTACATTATTTTTTATAATTTCCTCATGTCATGCGATAGGCTTCAAAAATGATTTGTAATATCTACACAGAATTGGATTATATGTATATGTCTTATCTTCTTTGACCAGTCTCTTCTGCCTAGCATTTAGATTCTTCCCATGTTCTTGTGCTTATAGATAATACAGTTATTAGCAATATTGTGCATAAATCTTGGTGCATATCTCTGATTATTCCTCATAATAAGTTTACTGTAAGTGAAATTACTGGGTCAAGCTCTTGAAAAATATTGCCAGTTCTCTATTAAAAGATTCTATGACCTTATACTTTTACCAGTAGGATTCAAAGTACTGATTTCTCTATAACATAATCATCACACAATAATATAGTTAATATTTATTAACACTTTACTGTGAGCCAGTTACCATACATGTTTTATCTCATTTATTACTCAAAAAAACTCTATGAGTTAGGTACTCATCCTTATTTACAAGTAAGGCTTGACTTATCAAATAACTTTCTCTGTTAGCAATTAGCAAACTTATGTTACAAAGCCCAAGATTTCCACTGTAACACCTTACATTCACTTTGAATTAATCTTTTAAAATTTCTCATTTTGATGGGCAAAATATAGTAAAATGTTTTTTATTTGAACCACTTAGTAAACTTAATTTTTTCTTTCAAATATTCAGTGATTCTTTATAGTTCCTCTCTTGTCAATAGTCTATTCACAAGGTTTAATTTTTAATAATGTATAGCTCTTTGTTTTCACTGATTTTAAAATGTATTAAAAGAACACATACACTTGGTAAAGATGGTAAACAATAGAAAATGGCTCTCCTTATCACAATGCAACTTTATCCTCACTGTCTAAATTTTACAATTACCAACAGTTTTACTGTGTACTCTTTCGGAAATTTTCTATGCTTATACTTCTCTACTTATATAGGCATTTTTAATTAAAATTACGGGGGTAAATACACCAAAATTAACTCAAAATGAATTAAGGACCTTAAATAAGACATGAAACAATAAATTGCATAGAAGAAAACATAGGTACTAAACTCATGGACCTGAACTTAGAGATGATTTTATGAATTTGACCTCAAAGGCAAGGGAAGTAAAAGCAAAAAATAAACGAATGGGACTACATCAAACTAAAAAGCTTCTGCACAGCAAAGGAAACCATCAACAAGGCAAAGAGGCAACCATCCAAATGGGAAAATATATTTGTAAACAACAACTCTGATTAGGGCCTAATGTCCCAAATATACAAAGAACTCATGCAACTCAATAACAACAAAAATACAAACAATCCGATTAAAAAATGGGCAGAAGACCTGAACAGACACTTCTCCCAAGAAGACACACAAAATGGCCAACAAAGGTGTGAAAAGATGCTCAACATCACTAGTTATTAGGGAAATGCAAATCAAAACCATAACGAGATAGCATCTCACACCTGTTAGAATAGCTATTATCAACAGGACAAGTAATAACAAGTGTAGGAGAGGATGCAGAGAAAAGGAACCCTTATACACTGCTGGTGGGACTGCAAATTGGTATAGCCACTTTGGAAAACAGTATGGAGGTTCCTCAAAAAACTAAGAATTGATATACTATCTGATCTAATAATCCAATCCCTCTACTGAGTATTTACCTTAAAGACTTGAAAACATTTATCTGAAAAGATATTTGCACACCGATTTCATAGCAGCATTATTCACAGTGGCCAGGACATGGAAGCAACCAAAGTGTCTACGATAGATGATTGGCTAAAGAAGCTGTGGTACATATATACAGTGGAGAAGTACTCAGCTATAAGAAAAGATGAAATACTACCCTTTGCAAAATTAGCAATTAGCTGTGTGACTTTGAAGAAGTCATGTACTCCCTTTGGGCCTGTTTTTCCCCTCCAGAATATAAAGGGATTGAATTATTTCTACAATCCCTTCACTTTGATAGCCTGTGCCAGGAGTTGGCAACCATTTTCTGCAAAGGGTTAGATAGCAAATATTTTAGATTTTACAGGGCATGATGTTCCTGCCACAACTACTCAACTCTCTTTACAGCACAAAAAGCAGCTGTAAACAATATGTAAATGAATAGGCATGGCTGCATTCCAATAAAACTGTTTACAAATCAGATGATGGCTTGATTTTGGCCCATGAGACTTAGTTTGCTGACCCATGGTCTATGCAGCAGTGAAGGATTTTGTGTGTCAACTCTTTCCTTTTCTGTTTGAACCAATATATCAAGAACCATACTCTGTACATGCCTAGCCTAAAGATAGCTCTCTATTGAAGCAGAGTTTACATAAGTGCTTCATTTTTAAAAAAAATGGTTAAAGCTGTGAAAACTGGAGAAATAAATAGGCTGGATTTGGGTTGCATCTTATTAAGAGTTAACTTACATGAACATGATAGAAACAATGAAAACATTAATGGATAAAAGTTATATGACAGTTATATAGATTTAAAATACTACTATATATTTTCCAATTTTAATATACCTTATATGAATTAATTGTCTATACAACTCACAGCAAACCAGATAATTGAAGCATCAAAATCTACTTTGGATTACTTTTTAACTTATCAAAAACATTGCTTTTCTGAAATGCTCAAGGATCTTCAATGACACTTTTTGCCTAGAAGAGAATATTGCACAAAGGATGGGAGGGAATAGAGAACGTAGAGTTCTCATGAATTTCTGCAGAGAGTAGATGGACAAAAGGCTTTTTAGATGTATTTGATTAGGTTGGGCATCTGCAAGCGGAGAACATGAAAACTGGTGAGTGTCCTGGAAATCACTGTCCAAGTCAGCATTTGAACTAAGATTTAACTTTGGGTCTGTGCAATGGAAGCTTCCCCTATGGATGCCCTGGCAGTTCCACCAATGAGAGCATTACTCTAAGAAAGACATTATTATTATTATTATTATTATTATATTATTATTATATTATTATTATTATTATTGCTGTTGTTTAAATCTAGTAGCCATTAGTGCTGAAGGTAAATCTGATGCCAATGTGTTGCCAAAGATTTTCATCACAGTAAGAAGGTCTGAAAATAAGAAAGTTCTTTGGGCACCCAATGCAAGTTTGCAGCATGGGCTTCTAAACTGGCAAGAGTTTTGATGTTTGGGTGTTCCCTTTATTTTACATTCTCATTGTTTCTTTCTACTCAACAATGCCTTCAGTGTCACTTATTCAATGAGTTCAGTCATAGAAAATATTCAGAGGACATGGGCAGATGGTGAATTCACCAGGGAGTTTTATGCGATTCTCTGATTCATTCCAACATTCTAGGATTGTACAGGAAAAATCCTGGTATGAGCTTAAGCATATTCTGCCTCGAAGAAAGACAGAAACAACAAAATGATTAAAGAATAAATTTGAGTAGCCTTCCATTTTCCCTGCAGAATATTTCTGATTAGATTTTGGCTGAACTCTGCCAGTTCTTTACCCATGATAGTTGAATTTTTTCAGTTCTATATAGTATTTTTGTCAGCACTGTTTTTGTTGTCGTAATATTTCTCGATTTGTTTTTATCTGATTGAACTTTCATGAATTTTAGAAATAAATGCATATTCATTGTTTGATCTTTACCTTTTTTAGGTGCTTACTTTTGACACGATCCACTATATGTGTATATATTTAAATCTATATACAATCTTATGCTCCCTGAAAGATCTGTGTTAATTCTTGTGTTCCTCAATGAGGTGCAGTTTTGCCCCTTATGGCACAGTTGACAATATTTGGACATTAAAAAAAATATATATATATATATTTATTTTAATTAGTTTCAAGTATACAGTACATTGGTTAGACATTTATGTAGTTTATAAAACCACCCCCTAATTACTTCATCTTTCTTCTGGTTCTCCACTTAGCCATTACATTAATGCTGACTACATTTGCTATGCCATACTCCCCATCCCCGTGACCATCTATCAACTACTAATTTGTAGTTCTTTAACCCTTCACCCCATTCTCCCAGCCTCCTAAACCCCCTCCCTTCCGTCTGTCCCCAAATTGTCTACTATATTTGTGAGTCTGTTTTTGATTCGTTTGTTCTTTTTGTTCTTCAGATTCCGCGTATAAGTGAAATCATATAATTTCTCCATCTGACTTATTTCACTCAGCATAATAACCTCTAGTTCTATCCATGTCATTGCAAATGGTAGGATTTCATTTTTTTAATGGCTGAGTAATATTCCATTGTATATATGAACCATAACTTCTTTATCCAATTGTCTTTTGATGGCATTTAGGTTGCTTCCATATCTTGGCTATTGTAAATTGTGCTGCCATGAATATTGGGTGCATAGATCTTTATGAATTTTGTTTTGGTTTTCTTTGGAAAATACCCAGAAGTACAATTGCTGGGTCAAAAGGTATATCCATTTTTAATTTTTGAGAAACCTCCATATTGTTTTCCATAGCACCTGTATCAATTTGCAATCCACCAACAATGAATGAGGGTTCCCTTTTCTCCGCATCCTTCAACACTTGTTGTTTTTGATTTATTGATGATAGCCATTCTGACAGGTGTCAGGTGATATCTCATTGTAGTTTTAATTTGCATTTCTCTGATGATTTGACCTTGAGCATCTTTTCATATGTCTATTAGCCATCTGTATTTCCTCTTTGGAGCAGTATCTGTTCAGGCCTTCTGCCCATTTTTTAATTGGATTGTTTGGGTTTTTTGTTTGTTGTTGAGTTGTATGAGTTCTTTATATATTTTGGATATTAACTTCTTATTGGATGTATCATTAGTGAATATATTCTCCCAATCAGTTGGTTGCCTTATGGTTTTGTTGATGGCTTCCTTTGCTGTACAAAACTTTTTAGTTCGATATAGTCCAATTTGTTTATTTTTTCTTTCATTCCCTTGCCCTAGGGAGATATATCCAAAAAGAAATTCCTGTTAGTAATATCAGAGAGTTTACTGCTTATGTTTTTGTCTAGAAGTTTTATGGTTTCAGGTCTTTCATTTAAGTCTTTAATCCATTTTGAGTCTATTCTTGTATATGGTGTAAGAAAGTGGTCTAGTTTCTTTTTTCTTTTCTTTTTTTTTTTTACATGACATATCTATCCAGTTTTCTCGACACCATTTATTGAAGAGACTGTCTTTACCCCATTGTATATTCTTACCTCTTTTGTCCTATATTAGTGAGTGTATAGTTGTGGATTTATTTCTGGCTCTCTGTTCTGTTCCATTGATCAATGCATCTGTTTTTATGCTAGTATCATGCTGTTTTGATTACTGTAGCCTAGTAGTATAGTTTGATATCAGGTATTGTGATATCTCCAAATTTTTCTTCCTTCTCAAGATTGCTGGGGTCTTTTATTATTCCATATAAATTTTAGGATTATTTATTCCAGTTCTCTGAAAAATGCCATTGGTATTTTGATAGGGATTGCATTGAATCTATAGATTGCTTTGGGTAGTATAACCATTTTATTTTATTTTATTTTTGAGATTTATAAAAGATCAATTGAAAGTATATTTTAAGAAGACAAAGCATGTCCCAAAGGAGGCACATGATTTCAGCAAAGAGCTGTAATCAGGTATTATAACAACAACAACCAACAACAAAAGGACCCATAGTATGGACATTTTAATGATGTTAATTCTTCCTACCCACAAGCACGGTATATGCTTCCATTTATTTGTATCTTTGTTAATTTATTTTTCAATGACTTATAATTTTCTGAGAACAAGTCCTTTACTTCCTTGGTTAATTTGATTCCCAAGTATTTTATAGTTTTCGATGCAATTGTAAATGGGATTGTTTTCTCAATTTCTCTTTCTGAAATATTCATCACTGGTGTATAAAAATGCCACTGACTTCTGAATATTTATTTTGTAACCTGCTACTTTACTGGACTCATTGATCAGTTCTAACTGGTTTTGTGGTGTCTTTAGCGTTCTCTACATGTAGTATCATGTCACTGGCAAATGACAAGAGTTTTATTTCTTTCTTTCCAATTCAGATGCCATTTATTTCTCTTGTTGTATTGCTGTGGCTAAGACTTCTAATACAAGATTGAGGAATGATGAAAGTGGGAATCCTTGTCTTGTTCCCAATCTTAAGGAAAATGCTTTAGCCTTTCCTCATTGAGTATGATGTTAGCTGTAGGTTTGTCATGTATGGCCTATATTATGTTGAGGTATGTTCCCTCTATTCCCATTTTGCTGAGAGTTTTGATCATAAATGGATGCTGGATTTTGCTGAACGCATTTACTGCATCTATTGATATGATTATATGGTTTTTATCTTTCGATTTGTTAATGTGATGCATCACATTAATTGATTTGTGGATATCGTACCAACCTTGCATCCCAGGAATAAATCCAACTTGATCATGGTGTATAATATTTTTAATGTATTGCTGAATTCGGTTTGCTAATATTTTGTTGAAGATTTTTGCAACAATGTTCATAAGAGATATTGGCCTATAGTTTTCTTTCTTTTTTTCTTTTCTTTTCTTTTTTTTTGGTAATGTCTGTCTGATTTTTGGAATCAAGGTAATGGTGGCCTCATAAAAGGAGTTAGAGAATCTTCATTATTCTTTAATTCTTTAAGCTTTTCCTATCTGGGAAGTTCTTAATCTCATCTTCACTTTTAATCTGAAGCCTTGTTGGGTAGAGTATTTGTGGTTGTAGATTCTTGTTTTTCATTACTGTGAATATTTCCTGCCAATCCCTTCTGGCCTGCAAAGTTTCCATTGAAAATCAGCAGACATTCTTATGAGGGTACCCTTGTAAGCAACTAGCTTCTTTTCTCTTGTGGCTTTTAAGAGTCTCTGTTTGTCTTTGACTTTGGCATTTTAATTATGATGTGGCCTTTGTATAGGTCTGTTTGAATTCGTATGGTTTAAGACTCTTTGTGCTTCTTGGACTTGTATGTCACTTCCTTTGCCAGGTTAAGGGAAGTTTTTGTCATTATTTCTTCAAATAGATTCCAGTCCCTTGCTCTCTCTTTTCCCCTGCAGGTACTCCTATGACCCGGATATTGTTACAGTTCATGTTATTCCAGAGGTCTCTTAACTATCCTCATTATTTTTTCTTCTTTTTGTTGTTCTGCTTGAGTGTATTCTGCTACCCTTTCTTCCAATTCGCTGAATCAATTTGCTTTGTTCAATCTACTGTTGTCTCCTTCTAGTGTATTCTTCATTTCAGTCTGGTTTTTTTATGGTTTCTATGTCCTTTTTCATGCTTACTATCTCTCTGTTGAAGTTCTCATTGTGCTCATCCTTTCTCCCTATAAGTTTGGTGAACATCCTTATAACCATTATTTTGAACTCTATCTCTGGTAGGTTTCTTGCCTCCATTTCATTTAGCTTATATTCTGGAATTTTCTCCTGTTGTTTCATTTGTGGCATGTCTCTTGTTTTCTTATTTTATTAGCCTCTCTGCGTTCGTTTCTGTGTGTCCCGAATATTTGTTTTGTCTCTCAGCATTGACTAGATAGCCTAATGTGGAAGGTGTCCCATGTGGCCCAGTGGTGCACTCTCCCTGATCCCAATGCCAGGGACTCTGGGCATGATATTTTGTGTGGATTGTGTGTGATCTTCTGTTGTAGCTAAGGCTTTATTGTTGTTAGTAGATCAGTGGATGGGATTAATACTCAGGCTGACTAATTTGGGAATTGGCTGCACCCACAGGATAAGAGTGTGGGGGCTGACCCCACTGAGTGGGATTTGCCCTGGCAGGCTTGTGTACTTGTTGAGACCACCCTTTGTGTGTACCACTAATGGGAGTAGTCAGAAGTTGCTGTGTTGTGGTCTGGTACCGACCTCCAGATGCATTGGTTTTGTGGCCCCTTGGAGGGGCTCCCCTGTAGACCAAGGTCAGCTGCTACTTTTGATCTCTCAGGGCTACCCAGTGGAAACTACAAAGTAATCCACAGATGGTTGTTGCTTATGCTGGATCTGTAGGTAAGTGGAAGAGATGACACTGTAGGCAACTCTTGGTTATTCCCTGTCCCTGACCTATGGCATTTTAGCAGAGGGACCAGAGCTCCTCAAAGCCTGACACTGCAGGTCAGTTGCCCGTAAGTCTCTGAAACTGGAAGAGCCTCTGGTGATATGCGTGTTGGGTGGAGCAGGGACCCTGGGAGTCTCCTGGGTCTATGGAGTAAATTTCCTCCTGCCACTTAGTGTCAGTTTACGTTCCAGTGCTGTCTTTGTGGCTCGCTGTGCAAGTTTCCAATTGTAGCAAGGTCAGCTGCTGCCCACCTCAGGCCTGAATGTGCTACCAAGGCAGGGGCAGCTGCCTATCACCACGCAGAGGGCACTTTGTGTGTCGAATGGGGCAGGAGCTTAGGGAGTCAAGGGCCGTCAGGCCAATACAGCTTCAATTTTGCTGCAGTTTCTGTGCCTGGGTGTTTCTGCTGTAGTCACAGATCACAGTGAGACCAGCTGCCATCTGGGGTGGTCCCACAGACCCTGCGCTCCAGGACAAAATATTTGCAGCCCTTGCAGGCAGCATAGGTCTGCCTGCCACTGATTTCTGTGCAGTGTCAGCCCTGAGCTAAACAAAGTTTGTTGCTTGTTTGGATTGGGTGATGGTGGGGAGAGGCAGGACTGTGGCAGTTCACTGTCAGTGGGCCACCTGGGGCAATTTGTGGGTAGGGTGGGGCGGGGTCTCTGACTGACAATAGCAGTCAGATCAATACAGCCTCAGACTTGCTGCAACTTTAGTAACCTTTTGGAGTTCCTGCAGAAGTCCCAGATCACAGCAAGACCAGCTTCGGTCTGGGACTGACACACAGATCCCCGAGATCCGCCCAAGTTCCTGTTGGCAGGAGTGATCTGCCTGAAACTATCTCGGAAATGCGGTGCTCACAGTGCTGGCCTGCAGCTGGGAATGCTTGGTCCTGAAGGGGCGCAGGGCGTGGTAGCCATCCAGCAACAAAAGCCCCAGGCCATCTGCAGGTTGGGCGGGGCGGGCTAATCCCCTCAGGCCAGCGCTTCCCTAATGGCCCTGTGGGAGGGGTCTGCACAGTCAAAGAGGCAAGGTCTGTAGATTGCCTGGTAAGGGAGCAGGACTAAGGCACAGTGGTGGCTGCCGGTTCAGCCCTTGTTCTGGCGCCAGGTAATGCTGACTTTCTCAGTATGGATCCCACAGGAGCCTCTGACCCACCGCCGGTCCCGGTGAGTGTCCGCAGGTCAGAAAGCCTGAGCGCGGGTACTTCAAAAGGGCGTCTAGGGTTTCCGTCTCCTTCCATCTCACCCAGACGGCAGGAATCCCCTCTGGATTTTAGAGTTGGAGTTATTGGAATCTCCGCTTCCCTGGGCTGGGACCTTGGGCTGGGGAGCCCCCAGCTGAGGCCAGGACCCCCCCTCTCCTTCAGGGAGCCTCTGCACCCTTGCCCTCCCTCCTGGTGGTCCTCCACCCCCACGAGTGCGGGTCCAGTCCGATTTGCCACTTTGCCCGTCCCACCGGCGTCCATGTGGCTCCTTTGTATTATCAGATGTAGGTGTTATGATCACCTGGATTTCAGTTGATTCTCCACATTGATTATTTTATAATTTGGTTGTAATTTCACTGCAGACTTGGGAAGAGATGAACCCTGCTTTTAACTAGTCCGCCATCTTACTCTCTCCTGGACGTGTTTTTTTTAAAGTTTTTTTTTTTATTTCTCAGTTATAGTTGACATACAATATTATATTAGTTTCAGATGTGCAACATAGTGATTAGACATCTGTATAACTGACAAAGTCATTAGTGCCCCTCTGACACCATACATAGTTACCAAAATATTATTGACTATATTCCTTATGCTATACTTTATATCTCCGTGACTATTTTGTAACTACCCATTTGCACTTCTTAATCCTTTCCCCTTTCCCCTCTTTTAAGATGTCCCCCCAACCCTCATCCCATCTAGTAACCCTCAAAATGTTCTTTGTATCTATGAGCTTGTTTCTATTTTTTTTTTGTTTTGTTTTATTTATTTTGTCCTTAGAGTCGACCAATATATGCAATCATATGGCATTTTTCTTCTCTCTGTCTGACTTATTCCACTCAGCACACTACCCCTCTAGGTCCATTATGAAATATATTTTAACATCCCATTACTTTTCGTCTATGTGTGTCTTAATCTGAACTGAGTCTCTTATAAGCAGCCTACGCAAGGGCCTATTTTCTCATCTATTCAGCCACTCTATCTTTTGGTTGGAACATTTAATTATTTTTCATTTGAAGTACTTGTTTGATAGATATGTAATTATTGCCAATCTTTAGTCATATTTTTAAAATATATTTTTTCCTTTTTCTTAAAGAAGTCCTCCAACATTTTCTGTGATAGTGGCTTGGTGGTGATGAACTCCTTTAACTTCTTGTCTGGGAAGCTCTTTATCTGTCCTTCTAGTCTAAATAATAGCTTTGTTGGGTAAGGTAATCTTGGTTGTAGGTCTTTGCTTTTCATCACTTTAAATATTTGGTGCTACTCCCTTCTGGCTAGCAAAGTTTCTACAGAGAAATCAGCCAGACAGTCCTATGGCAGCTTCCTTGTAAGTAATTTGCTGCCTTTCTATTGTTGCTTTTAAGATTCTCTCATTGTCTTCAACATTTGGCATTTTAATGATAATGTGTCTTGGGGTGGGCCTCTTTGGGTTCATGTTATTTGGGACTTTCTCCACTACCTGGGCTTGTATGTCTATTTCTTTCACCAGGTTAGAGAAGTTTTCAGACACTATTTCTTGAAATAGGTTTAAATGCTCTCACTCTTCTCCTTCTGGTACCCCTTCAATGTGAATATACTACTATGCTAGATGTTGTCCCAGAGGCCCCTTAAACTCTCCTCATTTCTTGGATTCTATATTCTTGCTGCTGTTCTATTGGGTGTTTTCTGCTACCCTATCTTCCAAATCATGTTATTTAGTTCTTTTCCTGAAGCTTTGTTCTGTTCCTTTATGTGGGACATATTTCTTTGTCTCCCCATTTTGACTGCCTCCCTGTGTCTGTTTCTAGGTATTAGGTGGGGCTCCTAAGTCTCCCATTCTTAGTAGAGTGGCTTTATGTAGCAGGTGTGCTGTGGGGCCCAATGGCATAGTCCTGGGGTGGGGGTTGCACCGGTTGCAGGCCAGTTTCAACTGCAGCCTGTACACCTCCAGGGCCACCAAGTAAGAGTCCTCAAGCAATCCATATATGGTCGTCCCTGTGATGGGCTTATGGGTGCCTCTAGGGGCTAAGCTTGGGGCTGCTCAGCAGGAGGTACAGGGCATGCCGAGGCCAGATGCTGCTTTTGGGGATTTTGTAAGCCTTTGAGAGGTTTATGAAACTTTGTAGCAGGAGTCAAGACAGCCGGCGTGTGTGTGATAATCACTGGAAGCAGCTTGGTTGGGTCCACATTTGTGAGAAGCAGAGTCTCTGGGAATCCCCTGGGCGGAGCAACCTGTGTTATCCAGGTTGATGGCAACTTGGATATGGTCCCTGCTTGCATCTGCAGGCTAGGAGTGGGGAGAACTCAATAAAGAGACAATGGCTTCTGCCTGCACTTCTACCAAGAGAAAGCCGCCCCTCCAGCCCTCACCCTGAAGTCCGATAACTGTCTCCCCGCATGTCCCGGCGCTTCTTGAGCAGTTGCCCCAGTGCTGGAGCTCAGAGTGAGTGAGTTTGTCAGTGAGTAAGGCCGGGCGTGGGCCATTTAAGAGAAATGTCTGTGATTCACGTGGCCCTCCGTCTCACTCAGCTGCAACCTCCACTAGTTTCCACAGCCAAGGGTTGCGGGGACTTCTCTTTCTGGTGCTAGAACCCTAGGCTGAGGAGCCCAGTGGGGGCCAGGACCCCCCCTCCTCAGGTGGGGGTGGGGGCTCTGCAGCCAAAATAAGACTCCTGATTCTTGACTGCCACGTGCGGTTCTGGGACCAGGCTGTTTCATGTCTCTGCCCCTTCTACCAGTTTTGAGGTGAACTGTTATTTTTGTCCCTAGTTGTAGGGCTCCTGTTCAGCCAGACATCAGGTGATTCCACCTAATGGTTACTCTATAGTTTTCTCATAATTTTGGTGTGGTCGCAAGAGGAGGCATGCGAAGCTGCTACCTTCTACACCATCTTGGCTCCTCCTATTTGGACATATTTTTGATTATCACAACCTAGGAGTGGTGGGAAAGTGGGAGGTCCTACTGACATTCAATGGGCTAGAAGCCAGAGATGCTATTAATAATTCTACAAAGCACTGATCAGCTTCACAACCTCCAGCACGGAAAAAGGAATCATCCAGCCCTAATTGTCAATAATGCCAAATTTGAGACATTGTAGTCTAGTTTAAAAACATATTGAAATGTCCATATATAATTTAAGCAATTATATATAAAATCACAGATCTTATACAATGAGTCTTTATGGTCCACATAGAAAAGGCTCACAGGAAAGCTCTAGAAGCATTTTCCTAATGATACAGAATGAATTCTTGTATTAAAAATATTGTAAAGGGGAACCTTGTATTGTGCACAAAATAACCTATTTTTTTCCTTGGAAAACAACCAGGAATCTTTGATTATGAATGTATACTTATCTTTATAATTATCTGTATAGTTGTATCGGCTCGGGGCCTTTTTTCTATGAATTTCCCCCCTACCACTGTGCCCTATCCCATTATCTCCTATATTTGAGTAACAGACAGCCTGCATTTCAATTCAGTGTGAGCCTGGACCCTGGAAATCTAGGGAAGTTTTACCGGAGAGTGGGGTCCTCTCCCGGTGCATTATCCAGGTTCTTGATGTCTCGAACAAAGAATTGAGCAAGACACCGAAATACAGTAGAAAAGAAAAGTTTTATTAGAAGGGAAAGTACACTTCCAGATATGGAAGCAGGCCTGAGCAAGAGAAGCGTGGTTCAAAAGACCTGGTAACTAAGCCTGTGGGTTTTCTTAATCCCTTTTTGCTATAGGTGGTTACTTTTCTTAGAGGGGTGGGCTTCCTTGATTGACAGCTAAGATTTACAGGACTCAGTGATTCATCATTTTGCTTTCTGCGCATGTTTATTCCCAGAATTCAATCTGTTATAATGATATTAATGAACTTCCGAGCATATGCATCATTATAATGATGGTATAATGAGACTCAGGTGAGTTGAAGGTCATTGGGTCTTCATTGTGCAGGTGCGAGTGACTGGCTTAAACTGGCACCTAATTCTCTGCCTACTGGTTTCTTTGTGTGAGTCAAAAAAAATGCCTTCTGGCTTGTTTAATTGTGGGTGAATTAGGAAGGACCCCTTCTAAGATAGAATGACCTAAGTGTCTTTGCAGGCAGACCTGAAACCCCCTAACTTTCTTGCCTACCTCTTTCCTAAGAGCCATGAACCCCCTTATTATTAGTATTGATGTCGAAGGAGGTCTCCTCTTCCGTATCTGCTTCCTGCTGAGAATGCCCGTAGTCCCTGTCTACAGGGTTTTCATGGAGCTCTTTCCCTTTCTGCCTCAGTCAGGGTGGGATCTTGGGTTTCCTGCTGAAGTGTCACCTCAGTCCCTAGACAAGAAAATAAGATACAAACTCGTTATTTAAATCATATATCTATTAATTTCTATTATTGATTTGCCTATTAAATGAGTAAAGGACACAGGCTTGGTTAATACGTTTCTTAAAGAGTAAAAAGAAAGACCTTTCGCTTAAAGTCTCCCCTCAGACTCTAAGAGCCCTGCCTGGCTTAACACCATTTCTGCTTAACAATGGGCTAATGACCCTTATCAATAGCCAGAGGATCTGAGTTGCCCGGGCAATTATCAGGATTTGAGGGAGAGGGACTTTTTCCATAGGAAAGAGGGAAGAAAAGTTAACTAGGTTTACTGAAAAGATTAACTCTGCAAGAGATGTCCCATTTCATTTCCTGCCAAAAGATTAAGCATTTTACAAGTGATGTCCCATCTCAGAAGGACACTAAGAATGAGATCTCTCTCTCTCTCTCTCTCTCTCTCTCTCTCTCTCTCTCTCTCTCTCTCTCCTCTCTCTCTCTGTTAAACCAGTAACATGCACCAGAGATTTATAAAGCTGTAAGTCCAGTTATATGAATTGAAGCATTGGAGACTTAAAGGGAGACAGAGATAAAGAGGAGAGAGTTAATAAGTTTTGTGCATTATGAATGTGTTTTCCACTATGGCACTTTTCAAGAGTAGAAAGTAAAGAGTAAAGTTGCTTTTTGAATATGAGATGATAAACTTTTTTCTTTGAACTAGATACCTTGTGGAAATAGGCCTTAATGAGAGGACAAGTGGTCAAGATTTTTGTAGTCAGACATTTATATATGTACACATGTAAGCATGTGCATCTACATATACTTTTACATAAATAAGGTTATTCCACGGATGCTATTTGGTATCTTGCTTCTTTCGCTCATCAGTGTATTGTTGATCCAGAATGGGGCAAATTACCCAAGTGGGAGGGAGCTCAAGTTCTGCAATGAGAGAGAAAAAGGTTCAAATGCCCAAGAAAGAATTCAAATGCCGCCAAAGTCAGAGTCGAAGAAAGTTTATTAAACAAGGGGTAATGCTTCATGGACAGTGTGGTCTCCATTCAGAGGAGGAGAAGGGACTGAGGACTGAGAGACAATAGAGAGATGGAGAAAGAGAGAGACAGAGTAAAGACACTGAGAGAGACCCTGAGTGTTTGGGGAATTCAGTTCATATATCATTCTTTAGTTTCTGTGAGTTACAGGTTAATGACTTTGTTTATCCATTTTCCTTTAATATGGATACATAGTAACTGATAAGAAGTTGCAGGGAGAAAAGTTAAAACTATGTAATGTGAAAGGCCTGCGGGCAGCTCCTAGCCTTTAATTCATAGGTTCCCCATGATTTTAGCCATAGGGAATAAATGATTTTATTACGTATGGGGTGCAACTTAGACTGTTTTCCCTTCACTGTGGGGAGTGGTTTGCTAGCATTCCCAACAGAAATCCTCCTTTGTTCTGCAGATTTCCTCCAGGCCTGGCTGCAGGGCTGATCAGCATATTGTAGTCTGGGAATGTAGCTTGATTTAACGTTTAGTTTTCTTGCCTCCTCCTTACATTATTGTGGACCCTTTTCATGTTCACTCACATCACCATTTTCATGGCTGCAGAGCATTTGGTTTACAGCTCTTTATTACGCCAATACTTACTTGATGACATTTAAGTTGTTGCCAACTGCTCTCTATTAAAAACAATGCTACAGCGATGGTGCTTGTGCACATACCTTTCTGCATTTTTTGCAATCATCTTAAGAAATATTCCTAGGAGATTTGCTGAGCCCAGGAATGTTTAATTTACAAAATTTTGAGACACAAACACTAATTGCCCTTCCAAAAAGGCTGGAGCAAATTGCATTTCCACCATCAGTGCACTAATACACCCATATCCTGTGCCTTTCCTGACAATAGATTTCCTCAATTTCTTTCATCTTTGTTAGTATTTTTCCTCATTATCAAGCTGAAGGGTAAAAAATGTCACATTTTAATTTCCATTTTGATAGCCAGTGAGGAGGTGAGCAGCTTTTCATTTTTAATAATCATTTTCAACTCTTATTTTTCAATTGGCTTTTCATGTTCTTTGCCCATTTTAAATAATGTTGTCATCTTTTTAGTTTTGATTTATACAAGCTCTCTGAATATTAAGGAAATTAGTCTGTCAAATGTATTGCAAATACTTCCTCCCAGATTGTCTTTTAAATTTAATTAAGGTATTTTTAGCTAAAAAGAAACTTTACATTTTTATGTCATCATATATATCAAAGTTTTGTGGTTTCTAGGTATAACATGAAGCTTAGAAAGACATATCCCACATCAAGATCAGAAAAAGCATCCATACTTATCTTCTACAACAATTTTATTTAAGATTTAAATATTTGATCTATCTGAAATTTATTTGAGGGTTTGGAGTGACATAGTAATCAGACTTAACAGCTAGTGCTTAAGCTCTATGATAAAGACTTGTGATCTGGGCTTTACCAGTTAATAGCCAAGTGACTGAGAAAATCACTTAAAAGAACTTCTTGGAGTCTGTTTCTCCATCTGTAAAAAAGGTGATCATATTCCCTAACTAATAAGCTTGTGATGAAAATAAAAGAATCTATTCAAAGAATTTAGAACAAAACAAAATAATAGTAGGTGGACTTAATCTTATTACTATTATTATTCTTAGTAGATAATCAGTTTCCCACAAATGATTTATTGATTAGTCCATTTACCCCCAAAGATTTAAAAAATGCTACTTGGATTATAGTTCTGTACATGACTATATGTATGTCTACACTCTATTTTATTGCATTGTTCTGTTCATTTCCATAACATAAGTACCTAATACTTTCAAAATAATTTTATGATGGCAAGCATTCTTCTCTTGTTCCTGGAACTAATTTTGATATTTTTAATTTTTTTGTGATTAAACATAGGGCTTTCAGTTTGAGTCATATTTTAATTTGTTAAGAAAGCACAATGCTAATTGCCTTTCCAAAAGGCTGGAACATTTTGCATTTTCAATATTATTCATGAATATGCCCACATCCCACACCTTTTATAACAGCAGGTTTCCTAATGTTCTTTCCTCTCTGCTAATATGTTTCTTTGTTATCAATCTAAAGATTGAAAAATATTCTCATTTTAATCTGTATTTTTATAGACACGGGGAAATGACATTTTTAAATTATTGCTTTTCTGTTTCTCTACTTTTATTCAGGTCTTTTTCCTTTAATTTCCCCCAATAAAGTTTTATACGGTAGTTTTCTTCATTTAATACTTATCCATGGCTTGTTAAATTTATTCCTTGGTATTTTATTTTCATTTTTGACTGCTTATGTAAATGGGCTTTTTCCATTACATTTTAATTTGTTTTTGTTAGATAAATGGAAGATTTTAATCATTGTATATTAATTTTGCATTTACCTTCATTTCAAATATGTAAAATTCGATTTTGTTCTCTTGTCTAAATGCATTATCTAGCACTTTTAAAACAATTTTAAATAATAATGGTTAAAGCAGCATCTTAATTTTGCTCCTGGAATTAAATTCAGTCTTTTTAATTTTTTTTACAATAAAATATAAAGCTTTTAATTTGAGTCATATGTTATACATTTTAAGGAAGCATTCATGCTTTGCTGAAGGTTGAATTTATAAATTTCATTATTGGCATCTACCAGAATGGCCATATATTTTTCCTCTTTTGACTTATTAATGTGGTAAATTATATTCATGCAATTCTTAGGGGATCATGTTATTGAACTCTTTGCATTCCTAGAATGCCTCCCACTTCATCATTATTATTATTCTGTTGATCTGCTGTTTGAATTATATTTGCAAATGTTTCACTTCAGATTTTAGCATCAGTACTTGTAATGCATTTTTTTCAGTGGTTTTCTTTGCATTTGCTATCTCGTCATCCCATGATCTAAAACAATATAAAACACATAGAAGTTATAGGAATATAACTTGTAAAAGGATGCTCTCTATAGTCAGAGAAAAATGGATTTAAAATCTGGTCTTACTACTTGTCCTTTGTTTTGACATTTATAAAATGGGGCATAATAATTAAAATTCATCGGCAAAGTCTCTTCAGAAGACTTCATACGATAATAAATGTAAAACACTTAGCAAATGCTTCTAATGGCACTGAATAAATGAAAGTTTATTATCAACTTCTCAAAATATGGAAAAATTCACCTGTGAAACCATCTGGTCCTAACAATTTGGGAAACAGCAAAATGTAGTTCTTTGATATCTTTATCAGTTTCTATCATGATTATTGCTTCATTTCTGCTTTTTGTCTCTGAGTCATTTGGGGTATTTATATTTTTTAGAAAAAAACCCAACTCATTCCAATTGGGTTTTTAAAAACTTTAAAACTGTATAGTAGATCCTCTTATAATTATCTCAACTATCTTGGTACCTGAGGTTAGTTTGCCTTTCTCTTTCCTAATATTTTCTCTTTCCTCTTAGTATGATTACTAGCTGTTAATTTGTTTCTTTTTATTTTCTTCTCATATCTTAAATCTTATTAAGTAGTTCCATCATATAGACACTTTATATAGAATGATAAAATGAACATTTGTACCTACCATTCAGCTTTGACACATCTCAGTATTTTGCCTTATTTCATTCTGGCTTCTCTTTACTTTTTCAAAAAAATAAAAAATAAAACATTAAGATAAATGAATCTCTCCCTTTGTATCCTTTTTTTATTCACTTTTTGTTCCCTGCTGTCCTACTAGTGTCCTGAATTTAGTGTCTACACATAACAAATTTGGTAGTCAATGCTATTCACTAAATCTTTTTGGCTTAGAACTTCTGAGCATGTAACAGCACTTTCCAGCCCCCTTGTGATTGGATGGGACCCTGTGATTACTTCGAGCTAATAAGTCATGGTTAGAGGTGGCATGTGTCATTCCAGGCCAGATCATTTAATTGTTCATCTGAGACTCTCAAAAGGTCTATGTCCATATCTCATGGCAACCTACAATTTTCATGATAGTAGGTGTTCTATCTGCCTGATCCCCAGAATAAGGACGACATGTAGGAGGACCCCTTGGCAACTCTCAATTTGTATGCAGTAAGAAATAAACCTTTGGTGCTCAAAACTTATGAGATTATTTTGTTGTCTTTGTGGTTTTTACCACAGTGAAACCCAGACCATCCTGACTGATGTATCCATAAACAACAGGTAATATGTTTTATATGTTTTTAAATCTCTGTGTCAATGCTATCAAGCTTTTTATGCTCTCCCACAACTTGCTTTTCTCATCTAATATTATGTCAGGATTAATTCATGTGATATATGCACCTACATTTCTTTCATGTTAAAGACTATTTAATGTTCTACTACCTGAGTGAACCATAATGCATTCACTCATTCTTCTATTAATGGAAATTTGTGTTGTTTCCAATTTTACACTGTTCAAAACAATGCTACATTATCGCACATCTCATACAATACTATTAAAATTTTACAAGAGTACAATTATTAGATTGTCAGGTGCATGCATCTTTAACAATTTTTAGGTTTTGTCAAAAATCTCTCCTATGATTGTAGAAATTTATACTTCTACCAACACTACACGAGAATTCCTGTTTCTACATCCTGTCAGCACTTGATATTGTCAGACGTTCTCATTTTTTAGGCTTATTTATAGTGTTAATATGCACTTTCCTGATTTCTAATGCAGTCGAGCATCATTTTGTATGCCTATTTTCCATACAGAAATGACATCCTATACATATAGTTTGTCTTTTTACCTTTGGTTGTTTTAATTGAAATTTAGAAGTGACCTTGTTAGCTATGTGCATTATAAATATGTTCTCTGAGTCTGTTTCTTGTTCTTTCACTTTTTATATTTTGTTTTGGTCTACACAACTTTTGAAATTTCAATGCTGTCAACTACAATATCTCGACTTATTCATTTACCATTTGACCTTAGTTTTACAGCTTAAAGACAATTCACACACCATACAGTTTACCCGTTTAATGTGTGAAATTCAACAGTTTCAGTATATTCATAGTTATGTAGTCATTGCAGTCAATTTTAGAACATTATTATCACCTTAAAAAGAAGCCCCATATATTTAATTCCCTCTACTCTCTTCAACCTCCCTCTACCTGCTTCTCCTCTGGTAACCAACCAGCATACTGTTGTCTATGTCTATGAGTGTTTTGTTGTTGCTGTTTGTTTTGTTCATTCATTGTTTTCGACAGGAGACTAAACTTTTGGTGATGAGCACAAAATGCAGTGTACAGGTGATGCACTATAATACTGTACACTTAAAACTTATATAATATTATTAATCAATGTGACCCCAATGAGTTTAATAAAAAAAGAAAACCCATATCCTTTAGCAAATCACCCAAACTCACACCCCTCTAGCCATAAGCAATTACTAATCTATTTTCTTTCTCTATAGATTTCCCTGTTCTAGACATTTCATATGATAAGTCATATGTGTCATGTTTTGTGACTGGCTTCTTTCAATTTGCATAATATTTTCAAAGTCCATCCATGTTGTAGCATGCTTTAAATTTTTGCATGCCTTTTTAAAGAGATCCATGCTTCATCTGAGCCCATAATGCTATTCTCTTTTATTTACTTCATTAAATTATACGGTTCGATTTTTACATGTAGCTCTTTAATCCGATAAGAGTTGACATTTGTATATGATTTGAGGTAGGGACCAATTTTTTCCATATTGACAGCTGATTGTCCTAGTACCATTTATGAAGTACTCCATCATTTTCCTCTGGATTTATAATACCACATCCATTACACATCAAGGTTGCATACAGTTTGTTTGTTTGCTGTTTCTTGTCTCCATACTATGATCCTGTTGTTTATTTGTCAGTTCTTTTAAGTACCTCACTGTTTTGGGTGCTATAGCTTTAGATTAATAAGTCTTGCTCTTTGATAGGGAAAGCCCCTTAAAATATTTTCTAAATTGCCTCTCTTATTCTGGGCTCTTTGCAGTTCTATTTAACTTTTAGAATCAATTTCTCAAATTCCATGTAAATTCTTATATTTTTTAGGATTGAATTAAATTTGTAGTTTATTGCAAACTGATAACATTTTTATTTGACTCTTTCCATCCAAATACGTGGTATATACTTCCTTTTAAGTTTGCTTTATTATTTCCTACAATATTTTTTGGTTTTCTCCGCAAAGAACTTGTATTTTCTATTATTTTCTACATATTTATAGTTATTTTAAACCATGCGCAAATAGTATTTTTTTTTATAAAAAATACATGTCTAATTGTTAGTGTTATGTAAGAATGTGATTTACTTTTCCTTATGTTGTTATCGTATCTAACTTTTTAATTAGAATTTCCTCATTAGTTCTAATGGTTTGATAACACAGGTTTTCTTGTATTTTCCATATAAGCAATTGTATTGTTTGGGAATACCGAATCAATCTCTCTTCCTCTCTTCTAAATCCTTGCATATTTTAGTTATTTTTCTCATCTTACAGTTCTGGCTATGACCTCCTGTGCAATGTTGAATATAAAAGTGACAACAGATGCCCTTTTCTTATTCTTGATTTTAAACTTTTTGTGATTAAGTATGATGTTTGCTAAAGGTTTTTTAGAGGTTATACTTTATCATATTAAGAATGTTGTCTTCTATTCCTAGTTTTCTCAGCATTTTTAAAAATCAAGAATTAGTGTTAAAGTTTATAAAATGCCTTTACTTAATGAGATGATTTTGTGACTACTCTCCTTTAATATGTTAAATGTTAACATGATGAGTTATGTTAAGTAATTTACTCAATTTAAACCATGGCTACATTCCTGAGAGAAGGCCTTCTTGGTGTAATACAAACACACACATAAACACACAAATACACACATAAAAATATATGTGAATATATATATACATATTATTTTTATGTGCACATATATTTTACTAAATTTGGTTAGCTTATAGTATATTTAGAGTTTGCTGTCTATAATCATAAATGAAATTGATGTAAAAAGTTTCATTTTCTTCTACTACTTTTATTTTACAAGGTCTCAATACAAATTTGGTAAACATTCTATCATTTGAAATTTTGTAGACCAGTTTGTAAAAAGAAAAAGGCAGAGATTATCTGATCCTTGGATATTTGGATATGCATGCCTTTAAAGTTCTAGATGTTTTTATTTGAGGGAGGAGTTTTTTTTTTTTAAACTACTGATTCAACTCTTGTGAATTTTGGCATATTCAGGTTCTCTATTTTTTTTCAATTTTTAAAATTTAATTTTCAAAACTTCTTTGTTCCCAAATAATTGTTATTGATGCAGATAGTGTTTAAAACAACTCATTCCTGTTTTGGATTACTAACATACATTTAAATTGCTTTAGTCACAATTCCTTCTTGCCTCTCATCCCTTCTATCTCAGTTAGCTTTTCTTCTTTCTAAATTACATCCTTCAGTATTTGTTTTAGTGGAGATCTGTTCATTGTAGTGGTTCTCAGGGCTTTACTATTCTAACATCCTTATTTTGCCTCCTCGGTTGAGGGATAATTTACCTAGGTATAGAATTTTAGGTTTACAGTTCTTCCCTCTCAAAATTTGGTAATTTTTATTCTACTGTATCCTGGTTTCAATGTTGCTGTTAAGTAATGTATTGTCAATTTACTTCCTGCCAAGTAGTCTATTGTTAAGTTGCAGGTAATTGTGTTTTCTTTTGTTTTCATTGTCTTTAGTGTCATGAAGTTTCCCAGGGATATGTCTAGACGTAATTCATAAATAAAGTGCTTTCTGACTATCTTTTCTATTTCTCTACTATCCAATACTTTTAGAGTTCATACTCGAGAGTTTCTATTAAACAATGATTGCCATTTGTAATATGTGTTTTCAAACTGCACATTGTCTTCAACCATGCACTTCAGGATATTCCAACAATTCCCCCAAGGCTCTTATTGAGAACTGATTTCGCTGATGATGATTGAATCTACTGGAGTGGATGAGTTTGCTCAGAGCACAATGAGAAGTGGCCATAGATCAGAAGACTGAGAAATGTAAAAAGATTATTGATGAGCTTATGAAAGCAATTTCAAAAGACTGGTAGGAACAGAATTCTGATTGCAGTGGGAAGTTAGCTGTAGAGTGATTTGTAGCAAAGGCAGAGAACAGATATATGATAGTGGCTGGTGAGATTTGGAAGGGGGCAAAGTTAAGATGAAAATGATGTTATAGTTAAACGTTCATCAGTGATGTAACTGGAAATAACAAAGAGTGGATATTTTTTTAAGTTAATTCCCTTAGAAGGTGGAAGAGGAAAGAATTCAAAGCACACTTTAGAGCAGCAGTTCTCCATTATAACCAGAAGAAAAGGGGAAGGAATAGTTGCCCATGCACATATTATTCAGTTGTTCATCTCCAATTTCTCTTATTTTTAAAAATTTTCTATTTGAGGGATATTTCCTCATTGTATGAAACTGTAATTATACATTATTTTCACTAAGTTTTCAAAGAGTGTTTTATGTGTGCATGTGTGCCATGCATGTGTGTGTGTATCCCATAATTGCTGATTGTTTTATGGTTTACTACATGTTTTTCCCTACATAGTAACCTCTGACCTTTAGTTCTAAAGAAGTTTGCTTCAAGACTTCTCTACTTTCACTGAGGAAGCTAGGTCAGGAAAAAAAATGATGATGTGTTTAATCAGGTGGTTGCTCCTTAATTTGTACCTCTCCTGTAGAGAGCTGAAGGCAAGCAACAAAATGCAAGCAGTATGAGTTCAGTATCTCTTATGATTTGTTCTAGCTTCTAGCCTCATCCTTCCAAACTGAGAGCTACACTTGAAATCTTAAAGACTTTGTCCACCTACTTACTATATGAAAGTATTATTGGCATGCAAGAGCTGAAAAGGCTGGATGGTGGTATCCTCTTTCCTTTCAGACTTCACTGTTTTGTACCTGACCAGTATTATCTGAAGTTTGTAGTATGAGCATGTGATTTTTTTCTGCTATCTATGAGGTTTATTTGTTTTATACATTTTGGTGGCTGTCAGAGAGATGTGTTGTCAATGTGCCATCTTTTCCAGAAGTTCTAGAGTAGACTCTGAGGCCTTGATTAGCCTTTTTCTATTTCCCTGCTATATCACTCAGTCCTGAAGAACAGGTGGGATCCAGGTAGGTAGAAAAGACAATGGGATGGTGTCTACTACATCTACCCAATAACATAGTTGAGTCAATTCATATCAGTAGGGGATATTTCTCATACAGAAATTGGGAAGCTAGATCAATGTACCAATTAATTATCATTGTGTATGTGAACCACCTTGTGAGACGCTACAGAAAATATCACCCATGAATGAAAAATGCAAGTTAGTTTAATTTTTAATAAGAATATTCCCTTATAGTTGTATTATGTATAGTATACTGTTTAAAATGTCCTTTCCCCTGCTGGTGAAATGAGTTATTATAAAAAGAGTGCCTAAAACATGGTAAGTTATCTTGTCCAAAACACTTCACATGTATTAACTAAGTCTTCTACAAACCTATGGTAGATTATATTGTTATCCTTGTTTTATTTTATTTTATTGTTTTTTAATTTACTTGTATTTATTTTTTATGGTGACGTTGGTTAATGAAATCCAATAAGTTTCAGCTGTATACTTTAACAATAAGGCATATATATATTTAAACTGTGTGTTCACCTCACATAGTTAGATTTCTTTCTGTCACCACATATTTGACCCCCTTTACCCTATCTACCTCTCCGTTCTTCCCCTCCTCCTCCCTCTGGTAACCACTAGTCTATAGTCCATGTCCATGAGTCTCTGTTTGTCCTGTTTGTTTGTTGCTTTTTAGGTTTATATCCCACATGTAAGTGATATCATGTGATTTTCAACTTTTTCTGCCTGGTTTATTTTGCTTAGCATGATTATCTTGAGGTCTGTGTTGTTGCAAATGGCAGTATTTCATCTTTTCTTGTGGCTGAGTAATATTCCATTGTATATACGTACCACTACTTCTTTAGCCAATTGTCTATGGTAGGACACTTTGATTGCTTCCATGTCCTGGCTACTGTGAATAATGCTACTATGAACATCAGTTTGCAAATACTTTTTTGGATATGGGTTTTCAAGTCTTTGGGATAAATACACAGTAGAGGGATTGCTGGATCATATGGTAGATCAATTCTTAGTTTTTTGAGGAACCTCCATACTGTTTTCCATACTGGCTGTAGCAATTTGCAGTCCCACCAGCAGTGTATGAATGAGGCTTCCTTTTTCTCCACATCCTCTCCAACATTTGTTATTACTTGTCTTGTTGATTATAGCTATTCTAACAGGTGTGAGATGGTATCTTATTGTGGTTTTGATTTGCATTTCCCTAATAGCTAGCGATGTTGAGCATCTTTTCAAATATTTGTTGGCCATTTGTATGTCCTCTAGGGAGAAGTGTCCGTTTGGGTCCTCTGCCCATTTTTTTATATTGTATTATTCCTATTTTAAAGACAAGGGAACTAAAGGACTGAGAGGATAGACAACTTGCCCAAGGTTACACAAGTACTTATCCAGGTTTAGAAGCCAAGTCTCCGGAACCCACAGGTTGAACCATTGTGGCAGTGTGCCACCTCATATGTGATCCACAGCAACAGTACGAGGTAAGCAGGACTTATCCAGATTCCCAGGAACCTGAAGTGCAGAGAGGTGAGGGACTCGCTTAACACGTAGCAGCAAACAGTGATAACCCTGGGAATAAAACTCAGATCTCCTGAAAATTGCATCAATTTTTGCTTTTAATTATACTGCCTCCGTACATGTCCTACCTTTTCATATATCTAAAGATTAGTGCTCTGTTATGGAAGGTTATTTTCCAAGTGGGGTACTGGAGATACACAATACTAGTACTTCTTTCATAGGGAGTTGTGGGTCTTAAATTAGATAATAACTGTACATGCCTCTCATAATCCCTTACCCCTAACGAGTACTCCATAAATGGAGTGCAGTTCCTTCAACATTCGTTTACTGACTGCTTATCTTCTTTTCCTGATTCTGAGTCCTTTATTCTGCTTCTCTTTACCTCACAGCAACTAACATCTTTTTTGATCTTCATCTCTTTGGCCTCATCCCTTGATCATTGCTGCTTCCTTAGTTTCTGCTGTCATTGACTGCTGAGTTCAATCTACTTCATGAAGCCTGCCAGGCTTTGGAGAAAAAAAGGCTGAAAAAACACACCGATAAAGAGACAAAGCTTGGGAGCCCAGAGCAAATAGGACATCAATGACAGGAAGTATGAGGAATTTTTGCAAATAACAGCGAGCAGAGTTCAGAGCTGAGGTGAATGCTAAGCAGGCGTATAACATTTATGTGATAAATGGTACAAAAAGACCAAAATGATCATCTTCTCAAAAGTAATACGTTCCAAAAAAAATTATGTTCTACAAAGCACCCACACAGTAAAGACAGCAATTCTCCTTTTCAGGTTTAGAAGCTTAGGTAAGTCCTAAGTATTTTTATTTTTTTTAAGATAACTCTATCATTGGGAAATGTAATTCTGGATCGACTGTACCAGCCATGTATATAAAATATCAATTACAAATACATTTTTTGCTGGCCTGCTTTTACATACATTATCTCATTTAAACTTCATAACAATGCAGTGAAGGCACAAAGCTATTATAATCTCCATTTTAACATAGGAAATAATCATGGCACAGGGAGTTCAAATAATTAGCTCTGGGTCACACTCCCTTAAGTGGTGGAACAGGATTTGCATCTATGTTTGCCTAGCTCCAGATTCCTTCTTTTTCCATTTTCCCACACAACCTTGCTAAAGAAAACCACGAAGTTTTGTTGATGAATAAATTAATGAATAATTGACAACAGATTAATATGCAGAGTGTTTTCTTTCAATGTTAGTGACTTTTGTTTGGTGTTCTGGTTTGTAAGATATAAGAATCAGGTTGGGGCTACCCTAGGAAGTTTTGTCCTGGTATTAAAAGTCTGTTTTTCCCTGAGCTATACTCAGCACAGGATCTAAAAAACCTGTCTTTCGTTTTGATTGCTTTTTTACAGCAGCCTTGCAGATAGTCAGGTATCTTGAGAAAAGCTTCCCATGTAAAAGCACTGCAATCATTTCCTTTTCAATTCTCTATACATTAGTCTCTAACCCTTTGAACAATAAGGGTGCTTTCTAAATGGAGTGTTTGTTCTCTTCTGGCTAACTGTCACTTTGCTGGAAACTGGGCCTTCATGGGGTCCTGAGAGGGCCAGAAAGGAAATTATTACAACTGGAAAGCGTCACTCATTATTTGCTTTCTCTAAAGCAAATAGCAGGGATTTGAATCCATTATTGTGTACCAAATTGTTTTTTTGGATGTGGTCCTTGTGTTTTTCTTTTTCCGTCAAGATGAAGAGATGGAAGCATGCTGACTCAAAGAAAAGTATTTTCTTGGTCTAAAAATATCTTATACATAGAATAATGGTGGTGGCAAGTTACTTTTGACCTGTGTGTGTGGAGGGCACAATTATATAAGAAGGATCAGTCACATTTAACCATTGAGAGTCCTCTAGTGGAGGGACCTGAATAAAAACCTCATTTCTATCACTAGAGGCACATGCTAGCTAGAAATCAAGAGTTGGAGAGTGTCCCAACTACTTGCTGGCTTCTATTCAGAAAGTGTGAGCACCTGAAGAGCATGGCCTGTGCTGGATGCCTGATTGTGTTCCCTGACACAGATCTTTGACAGAGTGCTCAGTAAGTGTTTCTAAAATAAATTAATTAATGAGAAAATGTAAAGAATGAATGGATAGATGAATATGTGGATAAATAAAATAATAAATTATTAAGAATAGAAGATAGGATGGCTTGGAAAGCAGCATGGGCTAGATTGAAATTGGGCTAGGTTAACCTTGAAAAAAGTTACTTTTTCACATGGTGGATTAAACTGTCATTGAATAAACACTCTGTTTTAATAAACACTGCTGAAATGATAATAAAGGAATACAGATTGCATAGAAACCAAGGACAGAGAAAATAAGACAAGCAACAGTGGCAAAAATGTGATTTTTTTCAATATGAACTCCTTTTGCAAATATGTATTGACCTGCTATGTGCCAGTCACTGTTTTGGCACTGGGGATAAATCAGTAAGTGGACAGACAAAAAATCCCTGCCATCGTGTAATTTATATTCTAGTGGAGAGAACACATTTTCAAAAGAAACCCGAAAGCAGATGGAAGAGTGCTGATTGATTTAACAAAGTGGAAGAAGTTATAACATAAACATACCAAAGTGAGGCAGACATAGAGAGAGGCAACATGATTCTCCACAGAAAAACCAGAATGGCTCATCTTGAGGTATGAAATGCTGCAGAAGACAGGGATGGAGAGCTGGAGTGAAAACAGAAGAACTTGTTAAAAGTCTATATTTAGAGCTAATGAACGTCCAGGTCTCCACCCCCACCCTCCACAGCAACTACCCACTTTCTGTTCCTCCCTGATAAGAGACTAAATGTTTTTTTTTTTTTTTTTCTGAAAATTGAAATTGAGAAACTCTAGACTTTGGGACATAAAGAGTGGAGACCAGTGGTGAGATCCAGACTTGAAAACAAAATGATTAATTCAAAGTGTGCATACTGAAATTTCCAGTCCTCCCTCCCTTTCTTTCTCACAGGACACCAGGTTATGTCACCCCAGTAAAATATTGCTGGATTCTTCTTTTAAGAAACTGACTGACCTGATAAAAATAACCTTGAGAGACTGATAGTCAGTGGTTCCTCAGTAAGAAGACCAATTTGTCTCCTGATTATCAAACAGTTACATCTCTACAAGCGAGCTCCAGTGTCTTTGGTTTTACTCTTAATTATAAAAAAAAGCAATCCAGTGATCATCAGACATTGCAGAAATCCACAGACAGTATAGCTAACTTACTGAAAGAGAAAACATGGAAAATGGAGAGTCAGGGTTATTAAAGAAATAATAATACAGGAACCGTGGGATTCAAGATTCCTGATTGAAAGGATTACCCAGAGTTTCATATCTGGATGTCTGATATATTGGTAAGGAGTAAGACCTGTGCACTACAAGTGATTCTAATGCATATCTAGGACTGAAGACAACTGTTCTGGATGTTAATATGCATTTTCCTTTTTTTTAATTTAGATCATGCAGGCTAGCACACGCTGACAAGTAAATATTTTTTCCTCTGCAGTTATGGTAGTGTTTCTTTCATGGTGAAACATGGAAAACCAAGAACATAGAGATAGGACTTCTTTTTCTCAGTCTGGGATTCATCTAAAGTCTTTTTATCTTTCTCATCCTGTGTAAAATATATAAGAAACCATTTAAATAAAGTACTGCTTTATGATTAACCTGTAAAGTAAGTAAGAAGCCTCTTTCACATAAGTTTGAATCTTTCCTCTTAGAAAAGTCTTCCCCATTTAAAACAATGTAGATTACTTTGTAGCATGTTGGTCCCATGACCATGCAAAACCTGATTACAGGTAAGGAAACCGAACCCAAGAGTGAGCCAAATCAATTTCTAGATACCTGTTATCAATAGTCAGTCATATAAAATCAATATAAACTCTAACTGCTGGAGCAAGTGAGGCAGCCCAACAGGGTAGAGAAAACTTCTTGGTGCTGCAAATCCTTCAGATACATCCGATGGCTTCTTCTGCTCAATTAGTGCTCTAAGGTTATACCCTTCTGAACGTAGAAGGGGAAAAAGAACCCCCTTCATGGCTGTGTGTTTGCTCTAGCTAATAATTTTCTCTCCTCTTGGGAACTGGAAGGGTTCTCTGGGTAAATGATACTAGAGTGTTAGAATGACTAACATTGAAATTGGTTATGAGAATCTTCTATCCTTAAAATCATTATTTGCCAGTCAAATGAAATAACTAAGACAAAGGCAGAACCCAATGCAAGTCATTCCCTGACCAGAACTGCTAACCATATCCCTGCTCAGCTTGGCCATTGTTGGGTATTAGAAATCAACTGGAGAAAAACCTTTCTTGACAGTTTAGGGTAATGGTGGAACAGGAATTCAAAATCAGCTCAGTTCCCCGGACATGTAGAAACTTTAGCTTACATCTCTAACTATATCCAGCTTTAATTAGAATACAGGGAAAGGAGAACTGAAGTGTCACCGGAGGAGTCAGGGAAAGTTACCCAGAGGAGGTAGTACTTGAGCCGAGATGTGAAAATAAGCAGGAGATGGTAAGGTGGATAGAAAAGGTGAGAGCAGGAAAGGCACTGTGTAGGCGGAGGGAAGAACACATGCGAAGTCATGATGTTATGTGAGAACCAAAAGTGACCTTAGAGATTATATAACTCCTTCATTTTTATCCCTAGAAAAACAAAATAGGCCCCTGCATAGTTCCAGGTGCTAGGAATAGAGAGATAATTAAGGTACAGAGCATCCTGGACTCAAGAAGTATACAGTACAGTGTGAAAGTGATAATTTTATCTTTTCCCACCATTGTATGTGTTTTATTTATATTTAGTATGACACTCAAATGGTCCAGTAAGCTCAACTCTGCTTCCCGACATAAATGTCACATCCATATACCTGGTTATTCATATTGCCAGTGGTGCTAGTATGAGAAACTGCAGGTTCCTTCCAACTGCCAGGATAAAGATAAATCCGAAGACGTGTACTACCGATGGCAGGATCTGTATCCTCAAATTGCCCAGAAGGACAGTTTTCCCAAAATATGTTAATTCATTGCATCACATTTACAGTTTATTGCCAATACTTGAGGCCAGTATTTGGTTACATCCAGTAACCTCCCTCCACTGAGCAACAACTAGTTGCACAGCATTATGAGTTAGGTGTTTTGAGGCTGCAAAGATGCACGAGGTGAAAATTCTGTCCCTTCAGTAGCTAAAGGTTTGGTTTCATTGGGATAAATACATGTATATTACTAAATAAAATACAGCAGAGTACACATTTCCTGTAGGGAAAATAACAATTATTTTATCACTATGGACTCCAGTCTGCAACTTTGTGGTTTTGTGATCTTGGGAAAGTTATTTAACTTCAAATCTAAATTTCCCCATCCATAAAATGGAAACAATGACAACTCCTACCTCAATAGTTGAATGTATGCATGTGCGTGTGCTGAATAAATGAAATAATGCACAAATTAATTTATCATGCAGTATGACTTAAGCATATTTTTTACTTAGCTATCCCTTTCAACCAATTATCACAATACCCCAAATATTCAACGTTGTCTTGAAGTTCAGAGGAACATGAAATATTTGGTAGTGTTTTGCTTATTTCATGAATGATTCAACTTAAAACATATTTACATGGCAACCCATATATAGTTCTCTCAAAATTCAAAATAATGCCTTTACTAAAACAATTTGGAGTGGTGACTTACTGTGGCCTTGGATCCTGCTTCAGAGAGATTTGGCATATATTATCAAGAATATCATTTTATTTCCAAAGCTCATAAAGCTTTATCCTCAGCTGTTACTGATTGAGGAGTAGCAGATATATGGAAACTTTCACAGTCTACTGAACGGGATTATACATTCTTCTCTAACCCACATAACTCATATTTCCAGGCTGACTTCTAAGTTCCTCACTTTCTGATTAATGATGTGAGTAGCATGGCTCTCGGCAGTGTTCTCTTATCTGACCATGCCACGGACTCACTTTCAGTTGACCTTCAGAAAGTATTAGGCAGCATTTCTGCAAAAGTTTCTTTAGTAATGAACATTGGAAAAGAGACTTATGATTTGTGATTCTAAAACTACATAGAAAGTACAAAACACACATGCTCACATGAGGACTCTGGATTGCCCATATAGATAATGATCTCTTTTATTTTTTACAGATTAGCATCAATTTTTTTCTGAAGCAATGTTATTAATTACAAAAATTAACTAGCAAAGTTCTCATTAAAGGATAAATGCAAACTGGGAAGTACATATGGGTAAATCATTCTCAGTCTCATTCAGATTGAAAAGAAATATTTTGATTCTGGAGGGAACAGTGAGAAATGTGTATATTATAAAGTTATATGTTTTAATAACTTCACCTCATTCTATTAGCCTCTAACCCCATTAGAATCATAAAAGGTTAATATCTAGATGAACCCTAGCGCATAAATTAGGCATTGGCCATTACATCCCCCAAATGAGCCTTAAGCGATGTAACACTTGATCAGCAGGAATTTCCTTTTTTATTAAAGAAATGAAGATACACTGCATTGAATGATATTATTGAGAAAGCCTAAATTTTCTCATTATACTACAAATGCTTGAAATCGCTATTATAGATTTCTGCAGGCCAAATCCCAGATCCCAGTGGGCCCCTGCAGAGTTTATGGCGTACTAGTAGGGAATGAGTTCCAATTGCCCACAAATATATACTTATACAGTCATATTGGATCTTTTCAGAAGGAAATGAGATATTTTATTTTATTCTATTTATGAAGAAGAGTCCATCTGAAATGGTGTGCTGAAGTTACAGGCCAGAAATCAAAACTGGAGCATCATCAAAAGGATTCCTCATTTATGAACTTTTCATGCTATTAAAAAAGCACCAATTATCTATCATTTCTTGCTCCTTAGGTGGCTTCATTTTTCGACATTAGATATTACTACTTTGCGTTTGCTATTCATCATCTTTCAAAGTGATACTTGTCCAATAAAAATAGTTGGATATCCTTGGCAAAAACATGGCACTTCTGGATTGCCATCTATTTCATCAATTTCTTCTAAGAAGAAATCCCCAGGTGGTAAATGATGAAAGTGTGAGTCTCTCACAGGAAAAACAATTTTACACGAATCTTTCCTGGCATCTTCTGTTTTTCAGAGTAGTTAAATTTAATTTGTAGTTCTCAGAAATTCTTCTTTCTTAGTATCTGCTGAAATGAAAAGCCCTCAAAATTTGAAATGTATACATAAACAACCATTTTAGTTTGTGGCACAAATGTTTAATATATGTATATTTTATATTATATAGGTTTTATATAGTGTGTGTGTATGTATACACATATATACATATATACATATTCATATTCCTAGAATAGTGGAATTTACTCAATCTAAACTTATTACTTTTCTTTCAAAGCTTTTTAACATTTTGTTAATTATCTTGAAAGATTCTAATTTAATCATCATATCCAAAGCTGGAAACACTGATCAGTGTTCCACATGATCCAGATTTCCCATCAAAACACTGGGAGAAAGAATGGGCAAAAATTTGATTACTGAACTGATATACTTTGTCAAAACAAATACATTCAGTTTAAAGTAATACAATGTTTGGGAAGTGCTTTCTAGTTTATAAAATACTTTTACATTTTCACCCTTTTGATGTTCTTAACCTGGGAGATAGAGAGGCAGAGCCTCCCTGTCTGTCTGTCTGTCTGTCTCTCTCTGTCTCTGTCTCTTTCTCTCTCTCTCTGTGTGTGTGTGTATACGCATATATTTATCTTCATTTTTGTAGCTGTATATATATATATATATATATAAACTGTATATATATATAAACATATAAACATATAAGCATATAAACATATATATAAGCTGTATATATATATAAACATAAACATATATATATAAGCTGCATATATATATAAACATAAACATATAAGCATATAAGCATATATGCATGTATGGCTACAAAATGAAGATAAATATTATTACATATCACTGCTATAGGGATGAATGATATAATGTATATGAATCATCTATTGAAGACACTGGAAGATAGTAGGTGCTCAAGAAATATTTTGGGAATAAATTGAGTTTTCCCCATTTTACCATATGAGGAAATTGCAATTCAATTTGTTTTAGTGATTTGCTCAAGGTCATATAGATATTAATGATGTCCTGTTACTAGAATTCAAGTCTTACTGATTCAGCTGGATTACTTCTAAAGATGAAGATTTAAATATCCAGTATTAGTTCCATTTTTCTGACACTTTTAATCAATGTGACTTGGACTTATTAATTTCATTTTAGGAAATATTTTTGGTAATATATTCCAGAGAACAAATAAATTAGAGCATGTTTCAAAATTGCTAAACCTAACCATGCAATGCCTTCAGATCACAAATTCAGCCTATGTCACCTAGCACTGTAGCATGGAGAGAGTAGAAAGGACAGATTATTAATAGTTCCAATTTTTTTATTACTTCTTTTGTACTAGGTACATAAGTGTTGTACACAGATCATCTCATTTAATCCTCACAACATCTTAACAAGTCTGCTCTCATTATCATTTTATGAACAACAAAAGTGAAACACAAAGAGAGGTTAAGTAATTTTGCCCAAGGTCATGGAACTAAGAAGTGGGAGAAGATATGATTTTAACCCCAGCAGACTGGCTATAGTTTAGAATCTATACTCTTAATACTCAAGCTCCACAGCTTCTATGGATGATGCGTAACTAAGAGTGACTCAGTTACAGTGCTGAACAATTCAGAGAATTAACCAAGGTTATCAAAATTTGACTGAGAGACTAGAAAAGAGGGAAATGAGGTTTGGAAGAACAAGGAGAATGAGAACGGATGGTAGAGCAGGGATAGGAGTTTTTTGCAAAGCAGCTTTAAGTGAGAGTAAAAATGCTGAGGGAAATGGATTCTTTAGCAGGGAGACTAGACACCTGCATCTGTAAGGAACTGAGGTATGGAGAGACTAATAGGACCAGGAAAGAACATTCTGAAATGATCTGGCATGCACCAGTATGGATAAAGTCATCATGTGCCAGGTTAGGGAAGGCATGCAACCATAATCCCGTGGGCCAGGGAGGGCAAATGGGGACTGTTCATCAGTGTGGAGCTATAGTGCAGGGAGACCTCTGTTAGTGCATAAACAGAGGAGTAAGGCCTTTCCAGCTCTCATGTCTAAATTAATTGCATTTCTGAAGCCAGATCAGTAGGACTCTCAAGACCTGAGGTAACAAAAAAATAATTTATAAGAGTAACAGTTGGAAGGAATGGGAAGGCTGCCAAAACATGGTGATGAAGAAACCAGATATGTGTAGCTAATACCTCAAATCTGCACACATGCACACATATAAACGCAAATACACAATAATCCACAGTTCTCTACATTTTCCTTAGGAGTATTTTAACAATATTATTAGCTAAGATTATATAGTTTGAGGAGAATAACATTTTGCTCTAAAATATGCATGATGTCTTAGTCACCTCAGGCTGCTATAACAAAATACCGTGGACTGAGTGGCTTACACAAATTTTTGTCTCAGAATTCTTGAATCTGGGAAATCCAAAATCAAGATGTCAGCAATGTAGTTTTCCCTCTGAGGCTCTTGTATTGGCTTGTAGGCAGCTGCCATTTCTGTGTGCTCATGTGACCTCTTCTTTGCGTGCAGGGAGGGAGATAAGGATGGGGAGAGAGAGAGAGAGAAAGGAAAGAAGGGAAGAAGGAAGGAAGGAAGGAGGAAGGAAGGAAGGAAGGAAGGAAGGAGGAAGAAAAGAGAGAGGAAGGAAGGAAGGAGAGGAAGGAAGGAAGGAAGGAAGGAAAAAAGAAAAGAAAAAGAAGAAAGAGAAAGAGTGAACAGTTGTCTGGTATCTCTTATAAGGGCAATAATCCCATCATGAGGGCCCACCTACCCAACTATTTCCTAAATGCCCCATCTCCAAATACCATGGCATTGGGGATTAAGACTTTAACATATGAATTTGGGGGGAGAAACAAACATTTATTTAGTTCATAACATATGGAAAGTAGATAGATAGATAGATAGATAGATAGATAGATAGATAGATAGTAAACTTTTACACTATATGCTCGTGAACAAGTTTCAAACATATTTAAATAATTGTGGAATAAGAAATTACTTGTTATGTTCTAGTCTAACTTTATACCTATAAAGATAAATAGAAAAATATCTTCCCTTACTCATAAATTGTGGTCAGTCAGATTCTAATCAATAAAAACTAGATGTTATACCAGCAAGATCTTTAAACTGGAAGTCGTAAGTAATATAGGATGATAGGATGAGAAGTGTTAAATTTGGTACTAATATGCTGTATAACCGTGACTAGCTTTTTCTTAGCATCACTTTCCTCTCTGGAAAAGAAATGTAGTTGAATTGAATGTTTATTTGAATGTGTCGCTTGGGTAACCAAATGACCTTTTTTCCCCAGGACTGTTTCTGGTTTTACTCCTAAAAGTCCTGCCTACCAGGAAATCTCTTCTCGTGTTGTGAAAAGTCCCAATTTTCTTTTATTAGTAGGGACAGACAGGGGAAAGCACAAACTGATATGGCAGCCCCTTCGCCAAAAACTGGGGCCAAAGGTAACACTGTTTTCAGGTAAAATGGATAAGGCATAGATTAACCTGCATTCTATAGTTGCTGTTGCTCTTTATTTTCCTTACTGCTGATGTTGAAACTAGGATTCGTGGTTCACAGTAATGGATCATTTGACTGACGTGACTTAAGTATGCAGCTTAAGTGTTTTATAATTGTGTTAACAGTCCACTTTTAATTCTGCCTGTAGACTAGCTCTGTGCTTTGTATCAAGATAACATTAGTTTAACTTTTAACACTGTGGATAATGTTACTGTTTTCTGAGAGTTCAGATGATGACAAATATATGATAACAATACCGATACAGTCATAACCTGGACATCACTGAAAAAGAAGGCTAAATGGAGGACTGATTTATTGGGCATGGTGAAGAAGGAGAAGTGAAACATAATGTCCCTTTTGATTGCCCTTTGAATCTGAATGAAGTACATTTCCTGATGTAGAGGTTGTAGCTAAAATGTCTTATGAATGAACAAAGAGGTTTAATAGCAGACATGTCCACCATACCTTACAGTATAGAGCCGATTCTGTTAGGATATTCGTTGATGCCTCAAATCATGGCAACAAATCCACATTAGCTTTTAAGTACTCTGATTTGAAATAAGGCGTTTCAAACTGTTTTCTTGATTTCTATGAAGATTTTAACAAAACTATAAGAAATATAAAACAGATAAATTAGACTTCACTAATCTAGCTGCATGTTTGGCAAATGCCACAAAGGTAAATCATGGCAAATTCCTTTCGGTTTGTAAAGTTTTTATCAGAGAAAATTAAAAGATCTTTTCTGGTAAATGCTCTCTACAGCTTCTCCACAACACTGCTAAAAGGGGCTGTATATACATTGCCATTATATATGATGCCCTCTGCGTATTCCTTTTGACTTTATCCTCTTCTCTACCTCTGTGTAGGCACTACTCTGCGTATTATTGTAGTCATTCTCACATTTTCTTTATAATTACCACATATGCATATATCTTTAAACAACACGATTTTTTTTCTTTTATTTGATTTTACATAATTGGAATCATGTTTTTTCTAGAGCTTGTGCTTAATATTGTGTTCTTAAAATTCTCCATATTGATGCAAGTGGCTGTGTATCATGTATTTTCCATAATGTATAATATCCTGTTATAGGCCTATAAGATGGTTGTTTTGTTAATGAATTTTCTTTTTACATTTTTATTTTTATTATGGTGACATTTGTTAATGAAATCCAGTGTTTCAGGCGCACAGTTTAACAGTAAAGCAGATATGTAGAGTGCATTGTGTTCATGAATCTTTTGGTTGGTTCCATTTTTTTTTTTTTTTACTGGTGCAAACAATGCTGCCATGATTATTTTGTACATATATCATGGTTAGGTTGCCAGTTAAATGCCCAGTTAGATTGGAATTTCAGATAAACAATAGAATTTTTTGTTAGTATAAGTATGCCCTAATAATACATGGGTTATCTATCTATCTATCTATCTATCTATCTATCTATCTATCCATCCATCCACCCATCCACCCATCCATCCATCCATCCATCTATCATCTATCATCTTATCTATCTATTTATCTATCTATCTAAATATAGTATTTTTGTTATTCATCTGAAATCCAAGTTTAATTGGATGTCTTATATTATTATATGCTAACTCTGGGAACTCTGTTTATATCCAAATTATCAAGAAGTTATCTAGGATACCGACCTAATGGTTGTAATTGTTATGTCATGGGAAAATAATCATGTTAAACCTATTTAAAAATCGGTTGTATTTATTTATATATAGGTTTGCAGTTTGTATGAGAACTCTCAACACCCAGGATCTTCACTAATACAAAGTGAAGATTGTCCGACTTTTCAACTTCATCAAATTGGTGAGTGTGGAATTATATATCGCTGTGGTTTTAATTCAAATTTGTCATTACTGAGGAATTTGAGTATCTTTTCAAATGAGTGTGGATCATTTGTATTTCTTCTTTCATGAAGTGCCATTCATGTTTCATGCTTCTTTTTTTTTTTCTATTGAGCTATTTGTCATTTTGATGGTTTGGGGCATTTCTTCATATATTCTAGATACTACAACATTGTTGCTTTTATATGTGCCATTATAGCCTTCCAGTTTGTGGCTTATCTTTTCAAATTAAAGTTCGTTTTTGTTCATATATATATAGATTGGCTTCCAGAATCTCTATTTAGTTCCATTGTTCTCATTGTGTATACTTGAGGTTAAAACACATTATCTTAATTATTACAGTTCTGTAAAAATAGTGGATTATTTGGTAGGGAATATCTCCTAATGTTTTTGAGAATTGATTTAAGGTCTAGTAAATGGCCAGTTTATGTTAATGTTCTGTATGCGTTTACGCATGTAATTTATCCAGTTGTCGTTGATTGCCATGTTCTATATATTTCTATTAGATTAAGCCTGGTATTTATATTTCAAATCTTCCATATGCTTACTGCTATTTTTTCTGCTTAATGCATCAAGTATTTGGAGAGATATGTTAAAATCTTTCAATATGATGGTAATTTGCTCACTTATTTTTCCTTATAGTTCTGTAAAATTTTATTTAATATATTTTCAAAGTATTTCAAAACTAATTTTAGTAGGTTCCATCAAGCTTAGAATTGCCTAATTTCCATAATAATTGATTCTTCTATAAATATATATTGACCTTCTTTATCTCTAGTAATAGATTTTTGCTTAGAGTCTATTCTTTCTGGTATTAATGTAGCTGAGCTATATTTTTTGTTTGCATTTATTTGTATAGATTTTATATTTTTTACTTAAATATTTTTTACATCTTTATATTTAAGTGTGACTTGTAAATAACATATAGATTTTTTTAAACATCTCATCTAAAACTCTTTTAACTGGAGAGCATAACTTATTTGTTTTGATTGCAGTTGCTCATTTATTTTGGTTCATTTTTGTCAAGATTTTTAGCATTTTCAATTTATCCCTCTTTTGCTATTTTTTAAAAATTACTTGCTTGACTGCTTTTGCTTTGACCATGATTCTTTCCCCTGGTTCCATTTTCCAGAATACTGTTTGGAAGGTGTACATACTGTTTTAATTATTTTACTAGTTCATCTAGAAATTTTAATATGTACATATAATGTAACAAATTCTAAAGTTAATCAATATCTTTTTCTATTTTCAAACTATACAAAAATGTTAGAATGCTTGAAGTCAAGATATATCCTCCCAAATTATGTGCTTATGTTTTTTCAGTATTTTTAGTATTATATTGATTTTCTGTGAACACAGTCTTCCATATTAACATAAAATGAAGTAAAAATATTTTGTAATTAAATATTTTTATCTTACATGATTTTAATTATCACATAGATTTCAATTATTTAGAAAAATCATAGTTTAAATCACTTTTGTTGGGCATTCAGCGTGTTTCTAAACTTTCACCATTACCAACAGTAGGCTTGGTTGACTGAAAATTATTTAGAAGTGAACCTAATAGGTCATAATAACAGTTAACATTTACTTATACCTATGTGAGGCAGTAATTGTGCAAAGTGCTTTCCGTAAATTATTTCATTAGTCTTCACAACAGCTCTGAAGTAGGTACCATTGTTAATGCCATTTTGAAATCAGGGAACTGAGGCTCTGAATTTATGTAACTTAGTTAAGGTCACACAGCTAGTATATGATGAAAATGGGCTTTGGACTTAGGCAGTTTACATTTTGAGATGGAGAGCACAAAATGGGAATTTTTTTAAAAACACATTTTCTATTTAAAGAGTCAAAATTGGTTTCAAACTACTTTGACACACGCTAAAAATGATCAGTTAATGATAAAATATGTGATTAGGAACACTTGTTTTTGAGCTATTGGTTGTCTTGACCATCTAGTTATTTTAGCCAAACTGTTATCTCTGCAGATTCATTTGAACAATTTGCTTTTAAACCTCTTTTTCTACCAGAACAAGACAAGCTAATGACTACAATTCGCTCTGCCTAATTTTTAAGATTTCTACGTGCAGGCATGTCTGCAGTAACCTTCAAGGCCACCCTAACAAAGAGATTTCCTAAATCATAAATAAGGTATATCATTACAAAAAGATAAGCACTGTAAAAAATATGCCTCCTTACTTCCCAGCTCCACTGAAATTGGATTAAGTGAATATGAAATTGCCTATATTAACACTATTCAGAAATATTCCTCTAACATGATGATAAGAATAGCTAAATATAATTTAATTGTAGATGTAGTCATGAAGTAAAGGTGGTTACAATCTTGTCTACTTTAATCAAACCTGAAGACTGAGAATTGATGGATTGAGTGGGCAATTATAGATTTTGATTTAAACTTACTAAGACTGGACTCCACAAGAACATCACTAGAAACAATAAGCAAATACAGTAAAGTCTCTGAATACAAAATCAATGTTTAAAAATCCATAGCGTTCCTATACTCTAATAATGAAGCATCAGAAAAAAAAGTGGAAAAAATAATTCCTTTTGCAATTGCAACAGAAATAACATAGCTACGAATAAATCTAACAAAACATGTGAAGGAACTATATAATGAAAACTACAAGGCCCCATTAAAAGAAATCGAATAAGATACAAAGAAATGGAAAGATATGATGTTTTCTTAGATTGGAAGAATCCGCATAGTTCCAATGACCATATAACCTCAAGCATTACACAGATTTAATGCAAGCTGCATCAAAATCCCATGAGCATTGTTTAAAGAAATAGAACAAAAAACCATCAGATTTGTTTGGAAGCACAAAAGACCCCCAACCTGCCAAATCCATCCTGAGAAAAGGAATGAGGCCGGAGGCATCACTCTGCTCAACTTCAAATTATACTACAAAGTAATAGTAATCAAAATGCATGGTATTGGCAGTAAACAGACACATGGACTGGCGGAACAGAATAAAGAGTCCAGAAGTAAACCCACGTTTATATGGGCAAATAATTTTCGACAAAGAAACCAAAAACATACAGTGGAGAAAGGAAAGCCTCTTTAATAAATGGTGCTGGGAAAAATGGAAAGCCACCTGCAAAATAAATAAACTAGACTTTTGTCTATCACCACACACCAAAATTAACTCACAATGGATTAAGGGCCTGAATATAAGACTGGAATCAATGAAATGCATAGAAAAAACATAGGAACTAAACTCAAGGACCTTGGACTTAAAGAGGATTTTGTGAATTTGACCTCAAAGGCAAGGGAAGTAAAAGCAAAAAAAAAAAAAAAAAGAATGGGACTACATCAAACTAAAAAGCTTCTGATCAGCAAAAGAAATTGTCAACAAAGTAAAGAGTAATCACCGAAATGGGAAATATATTTGCAAGCAACACCTCCGATAGGAGCCTAAAATCCAAAATACACAAAAATCATATGATTAATAGCAACAGCAACAGCAAAAACAAACAAACAAACAAACGATCCAATTCAAAAAAATGGGCAGAGGACCTGAACAGACACTTTTCCCTAGAGGACATACAGATGGCCAACAAATATATGAAAAGATGCTCAGCATCTCTAGCTGTTAGGGAAATGCAAATCAAAACCACCATGAGATACCATTTCACACCTGTTAGAATAGCTGTAATCAACAGAACAAGTAATAACATATGTTGGAGAGGATGTGGAGAAATAGGAACCCTCATACATTGCTGGTGGGACTACAAATTGGTACAGCCACCACTATGAAAACATTACGATGTTCCTCAAAACACTAAGAATGGATCTACCATATGATCCAGCAATCCCTCTAGTGAGTATTTACCCCAAAGACTTGAAAACCCATATCCAAAAAGATATTTGCACATAGATATTCATAGCAGCACTGTTCAGAGTGGCCAGGACGTGGAGGCAACCAAAGTGTCCTACAATAGATGATTGGCTGGAGAAGCAGTGGTACATACATACAATGGAATTTTACTCAGCCATAAGAAGAGATGAAATAATGCCATTTGCGACAACCTGGATAGACCTCGAGATAATCATGCTAAGCGAAATAAGCCAGACTGAAAAAATTGAAAATCACATGATATCGCTTACATGTGGGCTATAAACCTAAAAGCAACAAATGAACGGGACAAAAAGAAACTCATGGACATGGACAAGAGACTCGTGGTTATCAGAGGGTAGTGGGTGGGGGGGAGGGAAGAGGTAGACAGGGTAAAGGGGGCCAAATATTGGGGGAGGGTGAAGTGGGTAAGGGATCAAGTATATTGGTAGCTGAAGGAAACTGGATTCTGGTGGTAATCACACAATAGAATATACAGATATCAAACGATAATGTATACCTGAAAATTATATAATTGTATTACCCAATGTTACCCCAATAAACCTTAAAAAATAAATAAATAAATTTACTAAGACTGGCATCATCTTATTGACTTTTCTATTTTGTGTCACAGACAATCCAGTGTGATTACAAACTAAGAGCATTTAAATATGTTTGGAAATATAGTATGCATTTAGAAAAATTAAATGTCATTGTATTTCACTTACTCAAAATAAGAGATATTTATAGTCAGAAGACTAAAATGTAAACTACACGAGGGCAGAGATTTTTGCCTGTTTGTTCACTAATGTTGTAGTTTCTTGGACAGACCTGGCACAGAATAGGCACTTGGTAAATATTTGTTAAATGCATACACAAGTGGATACTTATTTCTCAGCAGTCGCTGATGGATGCATATCAATTATGTGTTTTCAGTGGAAATAAAAGGCCCAGAGTGTATTGATATGCAGCAGCAGTTTTCAACAGTTGGCCTGAATGCTCCTGGAAAATATTTAGGTCAGGACTTGTAGTTTGCAAAAGTTCCCTCAGCGATTCAGAGTCACACTCATACTAATAACAAGTTTTCCCAGTGTTGTAAGTGCAAGCTGCTCATTACATTTCTTCCTGGGTAGATTTTTTTTTTCTATTAGCAGTGACCCTCAAAGTCATGAGTATGTCCTAGCATGTCACAGAGTAGTTTCTCCTTGTGAATTATCCTTTGTCCTTTGTTCAATAAAATATGTATCTTTCTTGCATACCATCAGATGTGATAGAGTTGGTAGGCATTCGTATAGGGTCAGCTGGAGTGAAATGAGAAAGCAGGCAGAATGTTAACACACGGTGGCTACAATTACCAATATTGGAAGAGCCATTTTAAGTATTCCGTTTGTGTGTTCACTGATTTGCAGATGTTCTGGAAAACATCCTGTGATTTCATTTTTAGCATCTGAATCAAGCGACCATTCTAATCGTTTAAAAGCTTTTCATTATAAAAAGTTTTAAAGGAAGTTGTATTTTATTAACAGCGATTGAATATGTACATTGTGAAGAAAAAAATATTTTTGAATGACTTCTCTTAGAATTCTCATGGAAAACTGGGCAGTATTGTGCATTGTATCTCAAAGAGTAAAGTAGATTTCAATCAATGTAGGTGTGCCTTGATATACGAAAACCTGTTTATGTAAATATGAACTGAAAAACTTGGTTGATTTGTTGTTTTCTGTCTAGAGATAGTTTTCATGTTCAGGAAAATCTAGCAAGAACTAATAGAGAGCACAGAGACAGCAGTCTTGAATTCCTTCACTGGTTTTGCCTTATAAGACTGGATGACTCTGTCACTGTGGGACTCGATTTTATTATTTGGAAAATAAGATAATTTTTTAAAAATTCCTCTCATGTACAAACCCCTTTGAAGTAATTAACAGCTGATCACATTTTATTCTAAATCATGGTTCTCAAATGTTTAATGGCAGGTTGATTGCATAAGTATCAGCCATAGAGCTATTTAAAATTATAGATAGCATGTCCTTACTTCTAGATATTATAGAAATGTATAGTTTTGGTCAATATTTCGTTAAATATGCTGTCTAAGTGAATCTCATCCACTCTCCCCCTCAAATCCCAAAATTTTGAACTCCTTTTTTAAGCACCTCTGAGACTGTTTAATCTATCCCAGACATATGTGTGTGTGTGTGTGTGTGAGAGAGAAATTTAAAATATACCTGTTATTGCATGTTTTTATGTAGCTGATTTTTCTTTTATGTGTATTTATATAAAACACATTACAATTAAGATCAAGTGTGCAAGATTTTCCCCTTTTTCATATTTCATATTTCTAAATAAATATTTTAGTTAGACTCACTTTAAGACATGGCATTATTAGATCAAAGGCTAAGAACACTGCCAGACAGGCCTGTACTACATATAAGGATGAGGCAAATGAAACTCTCATCTTGGATGCGAAATCTAAATATTTTAATGCAGTATTTGAAAAAAAACAAAATTACTGAAAAATCCATGGTGAACAAAATAACATTTTAATAAAGATAGGATCAGATTATTTTTTTTTTCCTTTTGCATGAGGCTCCAGTATGGCTTGGCATGGCACCACTGCCAGTATCAACTGAATATTGTCATTTCTGAAGACATTTACAAATTTGAAAGGTGGAAAATAATATCTTGGTGATGTAATTTGTCTCATGTTTTATTTATATTCACCTTTATGCCATAATTCCACAAAATAATAAGGCGATTCTTCCAAATCATATCTAATTTGGCAAAATGATGTGAATTACCAGCAGATGGGAAATGATAGGAAACGCTACTTTTTCTCTGTATTTCTTTCTGTTTGTGTTTTACATTGTTCAGTCCCTTGCTGTTTGGTCCATGCCAGTTCATTATTATCATCTTCTTAGCAGATTGTTCCTTTATCAGGGCAGAATTTCTGCCTTTGTCCCCATTAATGTTTTCCACCTTCAATTCTGTTTTACTGAGTATTAATATTGCTTTGATTTCTTTTGTTAGTAATTTACTTGAAATTTATTTTAAACCTATCTATCACTTGGTTTAGATATGATGCTTGTGAATAGTAATATAGTAGAAATTATTTTGGTTCTGCTTTGAATATGTCTATATTAATAGGCATGTTTTATTTATTTCCATTTATTGAGATCACTGGTCTATTTTAATTTGTGTATTCACTATGCTTCTGTATCTCCTTCTGCTCTCCTTTCCTATTCTCTACTGGATTGTTAAGCTTTATTCTTTTCCTGCTCTATTAGATTACATTTTCACATTCAATCCTTTTATTGGTTTTCTTTACATTTTCACCATTTAAACAAAAGTCTAAAATTACCAGGACCACTGTTTACCTATCTGCAAAAGAATGGAGCTAAATTTCTATCTCAAACCATATACAAAATCAACTCAAAATGGGTTATAAACCTAAATGTAAGAGTTAAAACTATAAACTTATAGAAGAAAACATGTGTGAACCTTTGTGACTTTGGATTAGGCAGTGGTTTCTTCACTAGGATATCTAGAACATAAGTGACAACAACAAAAATATAAATTGAATCTCATTAAACTAAAGACATTTGTACATCAAAGGACATCATGAAGAAAGTGAAATGAAAACTTTCAGAATGGTAGAAAATATTTGCAAAATCATATATCTGATAGCATACTTGTATCCAAATATATAAATAATTCTTACAACTCAAAAAAAGGTTAACCAAATTAAAATAAGGTAAAGGACTTGAATATATTCTTCATTACGATCTACAGATGTCCAATAAGAATATGAAAAGATGTTCAACATTATTAGTTATTAGAGAAATGCAAGTCAAAACCACAATGAGATGCCACTTCACTCCTACTCAGATGGATAGAATATAAGAGAAGAGATTAACAAGTGCTGACAAAGATGTGAAGAAATTAGAAGCCTGATTGTAATGTGGTTCAGACACTTTGGAAAACAGTTGGCAGCTTCTTAAAATGTTAAATGCGGAGTTAACATGTGACCAGAAATTCCACTCCTGTGTATATACCACAGATAAATAAAAACAAATGTTTGCACGAAAATGTATACATGAGTGTTCATAGCATCATTATTCATAATAGTCAAAAATTGGAAACAACCCAAATATCTAACTGTTGACAAATGGTTAAACATTATGTGCGACATCCACACAATGGGGTATTATTTGTCAATAATAAGGCATAACATACTGATACATATTATAAGATCCTTGAAAATATGCTAAGTGAAAATCAGACACATAAAACCACATATTATATGATTCCATTTTATGAAATGACAAGGTTTCAGAAATCTAAAGAGATGGTTAAGTAAATGAATGGTTGTCTAGGGCTGGGGGGGATGAGGGAATGGAAGTGATTGCTAATGGGTGTGGGGTTTCCCTTGGGGGTGATGAAAATGTTCTAAATGTAGTATTGATGGTTGCGTAACTGTAAATATACTATAAAACACTGAATTGTACAATTTAAAAGGGTAAATTTTATGGTGTTTTAATGATATTGTAATAAAGCTTTTAGTAACAATCTAAAATTAATGAGTATGTCTATCTAAGATAACTTGTTCTAATATCCCTATATTCTTGTGTTAGATTTCTCTAATTGGATCAGGATTTCTTTTTGTGCTTGATCATTTTTGATGAAGAACTCTCCTGCTTGGGGGGTTGTTCTTAGCCATACAGGTCTCTTTCCATATTAAGCAACGTCATTGTTGCCTCTGCTACACAGTGTGGATTTTAGGACTCCAGAGAGAGTCTTGTGAGCAGCTTGGAGCTCTTTATTTGGATAACACAATTCTAGTTCCTGTCTGCCTGCAGCAGAGAGGCTGAGTTCCCAATTTCATGATAGCATATCAGTGTCCTTTCTGTAGCCCAGACAACCTTGGATTTATAGTTGTATCTTCTCCTGAATATGGACAGGGAGTGCAGTTCCAGCCCCTGGCTTCATGAAGGAAGCCTAGTTTTGCTATCTAACCACTTGAGGGATCAGTTCAGTCTCTGTTACTATAGGACATTAAGGCTCTGGCCTCCAATGCTTGTTTCTGATCATGAATTCCTGTGATCTTTGAGCCTCAGTTAGTGTTCTACACTGTGAGTTTCCCTTATCTCGGGCCCACAGATAGTCTACCCTTGTATTTAGAACAGTTAAGCATTCTTAGAATAAAAACAAGCATTTTTGTATGTTTTCAGTGAAGGAAGAGGTTTTAATATATACTCAGTCATCCATCTCGTCTTGGAAAACTAACCAAGGTTAGGAACATGTGGCTAGAATTTCGTTAATATAAAATACTAAGAATAGTGTGCACGTGCTAAGAGTATTATTTAGGTATAGTCACTGATAGTGAAGCAGAACATTTTCCTGTTTCTAACATTTTATAATTCATTTTAATGAATTAGCTTTGTATATCCTTTTCCTCATTCATCTGTTTGCTACTTGATCGTTTTTCATTAGGTCTTGTGAGCTCCAAATGTGGTTCACTTTGCTTATATTTTGCCATTTAATTTTAGTTACTTTTTTGATGTTAAAAGTTTCGTTATTATTCAAATAAATCTTTTAGTCTTCTCTGCGATTTTTAAAAATACTTATTATTTAAGAAAACACGCAGGAGATTAGCAAATGATATAGATGTGTTTGGGACAGGTCAGGAAACAAAGAAATTTTCAAGATATGTCCAAGCACTGGGCACTTATTGTGTTTAACAACTTTTCTTTGCTAGAATGAAAACGATAAAGCAGATAATCCACCAAGTACAAATGTACTTGTGATCAAATTTGGAATGGATGATGGTCACAGTGAAACATGAATACATTTCTTGAGGTCTCTTAAAGTTGCTATGGATTCTTGATTTTGAATATGACTATCAATCATCAATTTTTTTCTCTCATATATTACCATTTATTTGCATACCTCAAAGGAACCACCATGGATGCATGAAGAATAAAATTTCACTGGCATGTTGAAAAAGTTGGTATCAACATAGATTGTAAATGAGAAGACAAAGAAATGGGACTTGAGCAACAGCTGAGATGTGTTCTATTAATATTTAAACAGTTTCTCATTGGAGACATATCTAGATTGGTTGACTCTTAAAAAACAGCCTACAACTAATTTTATTTCACTGCTGAACATTTCTTCGTCAAACTATATAATTTTCTTTCTTTGTCATTTTTTATTTATCTTACTTCCCTCCCCAAAACAGTCAGTAGCTACTTATTGTATAAAACAGAAGCCATGTTATTTATCATGGCATTCAGTGTCATTTATAATTTGGCTTCAAACCATTTTCCCCAATATTATGCCTCTAAATAATATATGGTGATAATAATAATAGTAGTCGTACATTTTGCTAATATTCACTCACACTGTACCATGAATTCATTTAAGCCTCTTTAATTTAATTTTACAAAAACCTTCCTCTGAGCTTCCATGAAGATGAGGAATTTGAGGCTCAAAGGTAACTTCTTTAAGGTCCAATGGCCAGTATGTCTCATAGCCGGTCTGTCTGATTCCAGAGACAGTGCATTAAACTCCCACATTTTTTGATTGCCAGGACAGCACTGACTAGAGATCCATGACCTAAATACCTTTTCCTCAAAAGTCCATATGTTTTCAATCTTTTCTCTAACCCCTTTGTGTATCAGTACTCCTTATCGACAGGTAAAGATCTTCCTCAATTTTTTTTTTACTTCAATGCTCTTTTGAAATACTGAGAACTTCCATACTACACAACTCAAATCTAAATAAATGTTTTCTCTTACATGTCTCCCGGAGCATTGCTTGTTTTTACACTTAGCACATTTCATTATGTTTATTATTACTATTATTACTATTGCTTGTTTATAAGTCCATCTCTTACTAGCCATTACCTTCTAAGCTCAGAAACTGCTCACATAGCAAAATCTTGGAACCGCACCAGGTTAAGACTTGAGAGAAGGAAACTTCGAGATCATTTTTTTAACTCCCCCCTGCCCCTCTCCCCAGCATTTCACAGATGGGGAACATGGACACCAGGGGAACTGACTTGCATTAGATTGTACAGCTTCTCGACTGCAGAGCTAGGAATAGAAGCCAAGTCTTCTGAACCAGAGGACACTGCCTTTTCTTTACATTCCAGGATTAGTCAATTCTTCTTCTAAGACATTTTCAAGAGTACACAGCATGTGCATGTGAGCATCGTGGATGCTGCCGAGCTAACAGCATGGCTTAGCTGTACCTGTGAACTCCTATATCCACGTGATCCTGATTTAACACATTCTGACTCCAATTTCAAATTGTTTTCCCATTCATTTGCAGTATCTTTCCATGGCAGTTATTCATGTCACTGTTTTTCTCCCAAGTCAAATGAAAATGAATCAGCAGGCTTAATGTAAGATCTGAATGGGACACAGCCAAGTGCTGGTATCAGAGGGACCCAGTGTTGGACACTGGCCAGTGTTCCAGAAAGACAACTTTGTCTATCTCTTCTCTCTCAATGAATTTATGCTAAGGCTTCTATTGCTTCTCATTGAATTCCTATGTCCTGTGGCCAATCGGTAATCAAAGTTGTAAGTTAAGCAAGATTTTCATAAGCTATCTTCCAATCTTAATATATTTATCATACCCAGAACATACTTTCATTGGTCTTCATACGGTATAAAAATTAACCACATTGTCTGGATTGTCTTTTTCTAGGCATCTGAATCCAGCAGGTTTCAAACACCATGTTAACCAGTAGTTTTTTTAGGTGAATATTTCTCTGTCATCAAAACACTGCCCACCGAATCCTGTGAATGCTGGTAACCGGTTGTAGCCAAGAATAATTTTTCTTTGTGTAGACAGATTCAAAAGAGAATGGTCCAGATATAGCATTAAAATATCTGATTCACTTCATATGAATGATTAAACACTCTGAAGAGGGACAGTGCAGTTACAATATTTTCATTACTCTACCTGCTAATACCTTTAAAAAGAAGTGATTAGAGATTAATTGAAAATCCAATGTTATAGTTGACATAATATTCAGTTATTCACTTTTTTAATCCTTATGTTTGTTGGTACACTATATGGAAGAATTTGGAAACTGGACCAACAACTTCTATGGTATCGTGTTTTCTATAGGACGATGTGTTTATAGATCGAGTCATTCATGAGAGATGTTTCTATACACATTTTTAAGAAATGGTAACAAGAAAAGCCCTCCAACTAAGGCAAATACAATAGTCATCTTTACCTGTGTATATATATATATATTTTTTTTTTTACAAAAGAAGACATGAATACACATATACACAAGATAGAAAATATTTAATATAAAACTCACTGAGAAAATCTTGGTCTTTTATTTATAATATAATAGAACAATCTCCAGGGAAATACTTATCCAATATATACCTCTGTAGAATTAACTTATTAAATATTTCTATGGATCAGGATCCTGTAATTTTGTAGCCAATTGTTTTTCCTCAAAGCTAATATGTTATGATCATTTTAATAGGGAATTGGCATATAAAGGATGTTTAATTTTTTTAAGTGCCCAGTAATTGAACACTTTACTTTGCCTTGTGTTTAGTGCTATGCTAGGCACTGAAGGTGCTACAAAGTTATATAGAGCATGAAACTTGTCCTCTAAGAACTTGCCATCAAATTAGGAAGACTTCCAGTGTAGTGAGATCGTTCTGTGTGATTCCCTTGTGAGATGTCTCTTGTGGACACCTCAGAGTGCTTTCCTTCCAAAGTGGCTGCTGAAGTAAAGCAATAGCTAAATTAATTTCTGCAACAGATTTTCACAAGCCAGCTATTTGGCTTCATTAAAATAAGATTTCCATATTTTTCTTTAATTTCTTTCGGTTACCTCATAAACTTACATTGCTTGAGGGCATGAGCAAAAAGAAAATTAACATTCTTTATTACTTCCTCTGTTGAAGCTTGCATGGAACCAATGTTACACATAGCTCATCAAAATAAACACTCCTGATACAATAAAAGCAGGGCACGTCTGAGTTTGAATTTGGTAATAAATAATTTAATAAAATTTTAAATATTAATTTTGGATTTCATTGCAGTTTTCCCATTTGTGGTAAGTGAGCACATATAGCTATTCTTTCTTATCATATTTCTCCAGTTTTAATAGCCAGTTAGGCTTCAGTAATTACTGTTTTATTCGATTATTTTCATTAAAAAATCATACACATAACACACAAAATCAATGCAAAATAAGCTTGGAGCTAGTTGTCTTATTTTAAGTAATAATAGTTGAAAAAGGTCTACAATGACTTTACAGGATAATAAATAAAACTAGAGAACCAAAGGATAAGAAGTTGTCAGTGATTAGCTAATTCAGCATTTCTCAGGATGATGTTCCTCAAGATTTTATTTTATGGGAAACCAAGAAGTATTAACATTTTTTAAAAAGACAAGAAAATAGAAGAAAAGTCTCCCATGGCAAAATAAGTTTGTAAAACATTGTAGAACTTTTCTGAGCTGTTGGAATGCTAATGTAAGTGGAAAAGCAGTAGGTGATAAAATATTTTAATAATACTTTATAATATAATATAAAAGTATTTTATAATACTTTACAATTACCCTATTCCCTCTAAAGCAAACATTATCAAGTACTATTTAAGGCAGACATTGACAAACTTGTTCTGTAAAGGGTCAGATACACTTCGCAGGCTATATGATTTTTTTTTAAATTGCTTTGTTGAGATATATGTCACATACTATAAAAGTCACCATTTTAAAGCATACAATTAAATGGTTTTACATATTCACAGAATCGAATATCACTAAAATCTACTTTTAGAACATTTTTATCCTTCCAGAAAGAAGCCTCATCCCCATTACCAGCCATTCTCTACTCCCCCCTTCTACCCTCTGGCAACTATTAATCTTCTTTCCACCTCTATAGATTTGCCTATTGTGGACATTTTGGTATGTGGTCTTTTGCGACTGGCTTCTTTCACTTAGCATAATGCTTTGAATGTTCATCTATGTTGTAGCACATTTCAGAACTTCACTCCTTTATATTACCAAATAGGATTTCATAATACGGATATATACCACATTTGTTTAACTATCCATCATTTGATGGCCACCTGGGTCACCTCCACTTTTTGACTATGACAAGTAATGCTGCGAACCTTGGTGGTAAGTTTTTGTATGGATATATGATTGCAGTTTTCTTGGGTGTATGTCTGGGAATAGAATTGATGGTCATATGGCAACTCTATGTGTAACTTTTTCACAACTACTCAACTCTGTTGTAGCACAAAAGCAACCATAGATAATATGTAAAAGAATTGGCATCACTATGGACAATGACACACTTGAATTTCTTATGATTTTCACATATCACAAAAGTACTTTTTAATATTTTGATTATTTTCAACCATTAAAAAATTCTTAGCTCACAAGCCATACAAAAAGAAGCAGTAGGCCGAATCTGGCGCATGGCTGTGGTTTGCCAACCCATGATCTAGAAGAAAGAAGGACTGAATTGTGTAGACCTTGATTCTTTTCCCTAGAAAGATGTATTTCATATCAGAAAAGACAACGTTCTTAACTCATGCCCAATCTTGATGAATTTCTCTCTTTCATTCCTCCCCTACCTGGCTTCCTTGACAAGGGAAAATAGAGCGACCATGAAGTAAACTCAGATGAGACCATGTGCTTTACAGATAGGTTTCTAAAAACTGAGAAAAAACATCCTCAATTTTCAAGTGGTTTACACATGGGCCTTGGAGTCAGAGAAATCTTGATTTAGACCCAGTTTCTATCATAAACAAGGTATAAGCCCTTAAATAAATCTACTTTCATTGCTAAAAGCCTCTGCTTTCATTACTAAAAAGCGGTGCCTGCAATAAAAAGTTGTGGGGAGAATTAAGTAAGCTTTTAGCACAGTGCCTGGCACCACCCAGTTAAGAGTTCAATAAATGGTAATCCTTTTTCTTATTGTCTATTTATGCATATGTTCTGTATTGATGATTACATTCATAAATATATTTATTTATACACACCTGGGATTTACTATAAGTAAGAGTGTGTGTGTGTGACACCTGCTAATTTTTTTTTCATTGAGTGTATCAATATAACAGATTTACTAAGAAGTCTCAACTCAGTGGAAGATGAACATGGAATGGTTTGGGTTTTTTTCAATCACTGCTTTTAATTTTTGATTCCTATTTATAAATGCTATCTTAGATAGATTCCACAGTTTTCTGGTCACTTTTAGCCTGGTTGAGTTTACAATTTCAGTCTCTAACTCAATTCAAATCTAGTTCGATCTACTCTATCTTTGCCCAGAGAAGATCGCATCTTTAGTTTGACATCATATATCCCTGGAGGTGGAGAGGGGAGAGTAGTCGACTGCTTTACTCTGCCCTCCAGCCTATTTTTAGGCCAGCTCAGGGATACTACTTCTCTCTCTGGTTCCTGAGTCTGGCTCCTCTAGAGTGAAAAGCACAGGAAGGGACCAGTGGGCCAAGAGTCATCTGTAGGTAATGAGAATTATCCTGGGTCCTTCTCTGGTTCAGTTCACTTTCATTTAGGTGTTGCCTAATCTAGTGTTGTTGTCTTCCCAGAATTAATGTGTATAGTTTCCCTTGGCTGTTCTTCAGTCTTATATCTAAGCTCTTTGGTCATGTAGAATCTCCTTAGAGAGGGCTATTCATGTCTACCTTTGAGCCCTGTCAGCAGTATACCCAACACCCCTCTCTCCAGGTAGGGAGTCTTTTGAATTGATAGGTCCATCTTGGTCACCCAATAGTTCCTCCTTCACCTCTATTCTCTGTTCCTTTACCTGCAGCCCTGGGAACTGCCAAGGACTTCTCCAATGCTATCTCAGCACTCCATCTCTTTTCCCCACCATTTTTCTGCCCCATTTCCCTGCAGTCTTTTTTTTAAATTTATTTTTATTTTTTATCTATTTTTATGGTGACAATGCAGTCTTTTTTTGCATGACTGATATTAATTACTATTCTGCCAATTCTTTCACCTTCAGACATTTCCAGACAACAAGTGGACACTAGTTTCCATATTCATGTGTATCCCCAGTTCTACGCCATGAATGTCAAAGTCTATCAAGAAGCCCCTTAAAATATCTGTCTCATTTGTTTGGGGGCACCAAATGGTCCTAGGGTTCTGCAGCTCTGTAAAACTCCACTTGGGAAGAGAGGTGGCAGTTTTTCCTTTGAATAGACACTCACGGTCTTTATGACTGAGTTACTTGCAGCCTTCCCTCACTCGTCTATTGGGAAGGGAGAAGGTAATGGCCTTCTCCAACCCCTGAGGAAGGGCAAACTCTCTAACCAGGAACTCCATGTTCCTCACAAGGCCAATGGCACTGTTGACTCTCCAGTCTTCTGTTAGAGATGATGAGGTGGAAGTGAGGGACAGGCATGTAGTTGTTTATATGAGGTATAAGTTGTGGATCTTTAATAAAATAAGATCTGGGAATTGACATCTGACTTCAATTATTTGTAGCTCTCTTAAGGCTGGGCAGCAATTGGAACCTCTTTATACTCAATGTTGGGTTATAGTTGTCAATTCAAGGGCAAAAATAAAAAAGTTTTAAAAAAGTTTTAAATTTATATATTAAGGTAACATTGCTTAATAACATTATATAAATTTCAGGTGTACATTACAATTCGATGTCTTTATAGTCTATTGCATGCTTACCACCAAAAGTCTAGTTTCCTTCTTTTGCCACATGTTTGATCCCCTTTATCCGATTTGCCCTCCTTCCACCACCCTTCCTCTCTGGTAACCACCATTCTATTTTCTGTATCTATGAGTTTGTTTCTGCTTTGTTTTGTTTGCTTGTTACTTTTTTATTTTATATTCCACATACGAGTGAAATCCTATGGTTTTTGTCCTTTTCTGTCTGACCTATTTCACTTATAACACCCTTGAAATCTATCCATGTTGTTAAAATGACAATATTTCATCTTTTTGTGGCTGAGTAGTATTTTATTATATAAATATATATATTCCCACATCTTTATGCATTCATCCATCGATGGACAATGGACACTTCCGTTGTTTCCCTATCTTAGCTATTGTAAATAATGCTGCAATGAACATAGGGGTACATATATCTTTTCAAATGAGTGTTTTCATATTCTTTGGATGAATATCCAGAAAAGGTATTGCTAGATTGTATAGTAGTTCTAGTCTTAATTTTTTTAAATGAATCTCCATACCGTTTTCCGTAGTGGCTGCATCAATTTACACTACCAACAACAGCGTATGAGTGTTCCCCTTTCTCCACATTTTCTCCAACGTGTGTTATTTCTAGTCTTTTTTATAATAGCCATTCTAACAAGTGTGGTTTTCATTTACATTTCCTTAATAATTAGTGAGGTTGAATGTTTTGTTTCTATATCTGTTGGCCATTTGTGTGTCTTGGAAAATGTCTACTCAGATCCTCCACCCATTTTTAAATCAGATTGTATTTTGTTTTGGCGTTGTATGAATTCTTTATATAGTTTGGATATTAATTACTTTTTGGAAGTGTCATTTGCAGATATCTTCTTCCCTTTGCTTGGTTGCCTTTTTTTGTTGTTGATAGTTTCTATTGCCGTGCAGAAAATTTTAGTTCGATTTATTCCCATTTGTTTATATTTACTTTTGTTTCCATTGCCTTTAGAGTCAGATTCACAAAAACACTACTGAGACCAATATCCAGAAGCTTAGTGCCTATGTTTCTTCTATGTATTTTATTGTTTGAGGTCTTATATTCAAATCTTTAATCCCTTTTGAGTTATTTTTTGTGTATGGAATAAGATAGGGGTCTAGTTTCATTCTTTTGCATATTGCTGTCCAGTTTTCCCAACATCGTTTATTGAAGAGTCTTTACTTTCTCCATTGTATATTCTCAACTCCCTTGTCATACATTAGTTGGCCATATAGGTATGGGTTTATTTCTGGGCTGTCAATTCTGTTCTATTAGTCTGCATGTTTGTTTTTTTGCCAATACTAGTCTGTTTTGATTATTAAAGCTTTGTAGCATAGTTTGAAAATGGGGACTGTAATAGTTCCAGCTTTTGTTTCTTGAGGATTGCTTTGGTTATCTAATTTTTTTTGGAGGGGGTTCCATACAAATTTGAGTATGTTTTGGTTCTATTTCTGTAAAAAAATGCCATTGGGATTTTGATAGGGATGGCACTGAAACTGTAGATTACTTTAGGTAATATAGTAATATGGATATTATTAGGTAATATGGATATTTTAACAATGCTGACTCTGTTTGACACTTCTTTTTAGTTGAAACATTTATTGTGTTTATGTTTAATGTAATTACTTGTATATTTTGGATTAATTGTTCACTATTTGCTTTATATTTGTCTCAATTGTTTTATATTTTTTTCATTTATTGATTTATTGAGTATATAATTTAATATTCCCTTTTTGTTATAGTGTATGTATTCCTTTATAATACCTTTGGGATACTTCTAGAGATTACAAAGTGCATTATTGATTTGTTCAATTTTTTTTAACATTCATGGATAATACAGAAACTGTTTGTATTTGAACTCTTTAACTCTATTCCCCTTCTGAATGATATTTCCATATGTTATCTCTCTTCCTCTTTCTCCCTCTCCCTCCCTCCCCTTCTCTCCCTTCCCTGTATACATATTACAGATGTACACACACACACACACACACACACACACACACACACACTTCAGTTATAGCCATTTTTAGAGAAAACTTAGTTACAAATCACTCAGTACGCTATTGTCAGAAATGGAATTCTCCTAATACCTATTCTGTTTTAACTATATTTTATTGTTTAGTAAAGCAAATTCCTTACCACTTATTATTTTAGAGTCTCTTCTTAATCTCATATGATTATTTTTCCACATGAAACTTAAGATCATTATGTCAAATTATAAAATGGAATTACATTGCATTATTGATTTATTTAGGGAGAGATGACATTGTTTTGCTAAGATTTTAACACCTGAAACTAATATAAAATAATATTTAATATCAGCTCTAATTAAAAAATAAACATTTTAAAAGAAGATTTTATTAGGAAATGATTTGAATTCATGATAATTTTGATACCATTTTGTGTCAACTATTTTTACCTTCTTATGGCATTTTAAGTACAAATATGCCTAGTTTTTTACTTTCTGCATGAAATTAATGAATGGAGACTTGTTTAAATGAAAGTATTTTGCATGTATTTCTCTATGCTTTATTTTATGTTTTCTTTAAATCAGGAATTAATGTTGAATTCTGTTCATGTCCTTCTGCTATTTTTATTTTCCTTCAACTACTGTTTATTTTATGTCTACTAGATGCCAGTAATGTATTGTTATGTATCACAATGAACAAAAGAAAGAGATACAGGAGTTTCAAGCTTTAATGAAGCTTATATTCTATATCATTCAGGGTCTTAGAAAGAAACAGATAGCATACTCAAAAGGGGTAATTCAAGAGATTATGAAAAGCAATGATACAAATCTATGGACAGGGTCAAGGAAAACAAACAAATTATGGGAAAGCATAATGGGATCAGCAAGATTGTAAAATTATACTTTATCCCTCATCCTAAAGGGACAAGGGAAGGCAATGCTCTCCAGAATCCAGAATGAAAGCTTTAGGTTTTGGAGAGTTTTGAACACAGGAGCTATTAACTTAAATAGAGATATGTGACCTAGAACAGCCGTAGCCCAGAAGAAAGGGAAGCAGAGAAATAAATACTTTGACTTCTCTCCTTTCATTTTCAGATATCTTGCCAGTATCTTCCTTTGGTTAAATCTAGCTGGAAGCCAGAGGGTAAGGCATCCCAACCAAGTCAGGTTTCTGGAACACAGAATAAGATGGAAAGGTATAGTTAATATAGATAGACAAATGGAGAATAACTACATATAATATATGAAAACTTGCGGGTAGGCAAATATTATAAGGAGAGATAAGTGCTATAACAGAAGAAATCTGCATTACACGGGAACTTTTAGAAGAGGCAGCTCTGTTTTGCTGGTCTGTAGCATAGCTTAGACACTGTTCTCACCTGTTCTAGCCTAGTTAAGTCTATCTCTGCATCTGTACTCATATTCAGTATTATAAAAAAATGTTTTATTATGGGAACTTTCAAATTTACACAAAAGTAAGTAAAACATACCCATCACATAGCTTCAATAATTATCACTAGTTTTGAATCTTGATTCTTCAAGTCCCCACTATTTTTTTTTATTTTACTTTTGAGAGAGGTTTAAAAGAAATCCCACTATTATGTTATTTTATCTGAAAATATTTAAATATACATATCTATCTGATAAGATTATTTAGAAAAGCTTTTGCATAATCACCATGCCATTGTCACACCTAACAATGTTGATAAACTGACCTATGAAAATTAAGTAAATTCCTTAATATCATCTAATACAATCTATACTCAAATTTCCCTGATTCTCTCAAATATATTTTTTTGTGGTAGGTTTGTTTTAATCAGGATCCAAACAAGAACTAGAGATCTAGATATTTTATTTTCTTTTTGTTTCCTAAGTATTTTTTCTTCTATAATTGTTCCCCTTTCCCTTGCTGATAACTCGCATCATGCAGTTGATTGCGTGAGAAACCAGGTTATTTTTCCTATGGAACATCCATATTCTGCATTTGGCAGATTGTTTCCTCATGGTGTCATTTAATGTGTTCCTTAATCCTTGGTAATGCCCATAAACTTGTAGGTAGATCTAGAGGCTTAAATATATTTTGGTTCAATTTTTGGCAAGGATATTTAGTGGTGGTGTTATTTACTTTCTATTGCATCACATATGGGAGTACATACGTTTGATTGTTCTACTTTTAGTAATGTAAACTATTAGTGTGGGTTCGGTGATGCTGCCTGATTCTTTTATCATCAAGTTTTTCAACATTTTACCTAATGATTTTACCATTAGTTGATTACTGTCACCAGAATATATTATTCCGTTAGGGGTTAAAAATGAAAATTTCTCTCATTCTGTATTCCTCTTGACTTCATCAGTGGTAACTCTTCTATAAAGAAGTATTCTCCCTCATTAATTATTTGGTTATCCTGAAATATAGTTGATCTGGAAAGGGAGGATAAATATTTGCTTTTTCCTCTTATTATTCATCAGTTTTCAGAACAATGAGTTGCTGCCTTAGCGACTTTCAGTGGTATCTAATGAATTTTTTTATCATTATGAATTTATGTATTTTTATATTTTTTATTTAGTCCATTGCAGTCATTATTGCTCAAATTGTGCCACTTTTTGGTCAGCGAGAGTTCCCTCAAGTTAACTTATATATTCAGATTTTACTTAACTTGAAATTGGGCTCTCTCTTCGAACTGTACTCATTCCTGATATCTACCCCTTTTTTGATACTGTATTTTGTTAGACTGCTGGGACACTACATGAACACCCTTGAATGGTCTAGTGACCAGCCACACATTTAGTAGTGTTCATTGACTAACATTCCACGTTATAACCAATTGACTCAAGTTCAATTCTATGTTGTACGTGCCACTTAACTGGGATTGTTTTTCAAGAGCTCTCCATTGCCTATAAATACAGTCTAACTCATTGGTATGGAACTTAGAGCTCTCAATGATTTATCCTCAAAGTCATTTCTCATTTCTACTTCTCCCTACCTCACCGCTGCTCATTTGTCTTTCTCAGCTTCTAAAAAGGCAGTTCTTTGTTGAATATCACCTGCAAGTTTAGGCTTATGGCATTTTCTGAGCTAATTTTGGGAAAGCTAAATAGGATTTGAAATAAAAACAGTAGGAGATGTGCTTGAATTTTTGTTGATTCATCTAACTCCATCTATTCTAATTCTAGGCTCAACAAGAGAGTACTGACAATTATTGGGTTTCCTAGGTGGGTCTTAATTTCAAGAAGAGACTGCTCTCACTATAGTAATTCATGTCCTATTCCTTTTTAAGTTATATTTTCTCATTAGAATTTAGTTTGTAGTATTCACATTATAGGTGACTTTCCATATTACATACTTTATATAGGCTATGAAAGTATGTATGGGGAAAAGGTATCTTAACTACAGTGAGCAGTTACTATCACAGTCCTATTTCTCACTGCTAATTAATCATTTGCCTTTTTGATCAGTCTCATGAGCCAGGACAATGTGAATGTACCTCCTAACTAACAAATCTATTCTAGGTAGGCTGACAACTCAGATTTCTGAGTTGACAAGGCTGAGGGCTAGATCCCAGACCTTGGTTGGCATCATGGTGATACATGTGTCACTGTGAGGCAGTCAGCAGCCTTTTCTCTGGTGACAGAAATATTCATGTAGACTTCATCCCCATTTGTCCTATTTGAACTTCTATGGGTGCAATTTTCAAGACCTCACAAATTAGATTATCATATAATACAGTTATTCTAATTTACAGATGAGAAATCTGAAGCTGTATAAGGGAAGAATGTGTCCAAGATTACAAAAGGTCATGGAAAATCCATAGTTCATCCCAGGTCTCTTGATGCTCACTTGAACATTCTTTCACTTATTTTATGATTCAGATGATTAAAAAAGCATTTTCTTCTTCTCCTTTGGACTTTGTATATATTCAGGGATTATAAAATTCTAGTGATGCCTGAGACCTTAGAGATCGTCTAGCATACTGTTTCTCAACAATGATCTGTAGACTAGCTACATTAGAATGATGCTTGGAGATTTCATTCTATGGGACTGTGGTTGAAATAAAAGATCATAGTTTTGTAAATTTCCCAGGAGTTTCTTCTGCACAGAAAGACTTGGAAACTCCTGATCTAATGCAGCTTACGTTTATAGATGAATTAACAGAGACATAAGGAGGAGGAGGAATCTTGTCTGTATGTACTTTTTACTTAGGGGCTGGAGTCACATCACAGTTGATTTTTCAGTGATTATTTAAAACTCTAGCAGTATGTACTGTGTGTACAGATTGGAGCTTTTCAGTGTGGAAGATCTGTGTTAGGGAAACCAGAAAAGCAGCACAGTATCGTACAGTAAATCCTAGAGCAGACTGTGAACTCAATCCAAAATGTCATTTGGACACAAGTGTATTCTGCTTCTATTGGTGCTACCTATATAACTTTATGCTGTTGGACATATTAAAAAAGGCAGTAATCTCCAATTAGAAGAAGCAATAACAAATATTACCATCGCTGGAATAAGAGAAATAACAATTGATGAGGTCATTAAGACAAAATTTAATGTACTTTGGAAATATAATCAGGTTCTGAAGGGCTCCACCACAGAATATTCATGTCTTTGTGCATTGTTCTCAGCTACATACCAGGATTAGGAATGTACGATGTCTTTTAATACTTACGGGCTGTAACTTGAAAGTTCTAGGGCTATAATTTTAACCCATTTTTAGGGCTCATATACATATTTCAATAGTCTATACCAGTGCCTCCTTAGATGTATATCTGTACATGATTTTCCTTAATCATATTGAGTACTCATATATCCCAGGCATAACCTTAAAGCATTTGCTAGTTAGATAAAGGAATAAAACAACTCATATAGGTTTGAAATAAAAGATAAAGTTCGCTAACTTCCATATGGGTTCAGAGACAGAAACTATCAAATTCAATTTGTGGGAGATAATGGAAAAGGTCAATGGCATATGGGGTGGGCCTTGGAGAAAGAGTAGTGGAGGGAGGGAGGGAGAAAGGGAGAGAAGTGGGAGGGGGAGACTGAAAGGGAGAGAGAGAAAGAGAGGAAGGGAGAGAAATAGAATATGATCATTCATTACATGCATAGAGAACTGTATGAACAATGCCATGGAGGCCCTGGAGTGCCAAAAATTTTAGGTCAAGACATACTTTGCATACCTTCTTTGGAAAGATATGTCTACCTTCCTAGTTCTCTTAAGAAACCTTAAAATTAAAACCCTTGTCTTCTATGTATTAATGAAGTGTAATGGCATTAATAGATTGGTTTTAAACAGAGAAGTGTACTTGAACATTACCTATAGGCCAAGAGCTCTGACAATGACCTGAAGAGTAGGACATGAAGGGTGGGACATAAAGGGTAGGACAGTAGTGTTAAAGAATAGGAGCCAAGGCTTTGGAATCCGAAAGGATAAAATTTGAGCTTCTTTTCTGCTCTTAATTAATAGTATGATCTTGGGTTTTTATTTGATGTTTTTGGACCTCAATATTTTTATTTACAAAGAGAGTGTGAAATGTGTTTTCTTTCTAGCTGTGAGAATCAAATAAGATAAGTAAAAAAAATTAGTTGTTAATATGGAATATAATTATCACCAGTAATAAGAGTAGTTTAAAATTTTTATATCACTTAAAGATTTTTATACATATGCCAATGACATTTTTTCAATCTTTTTCAAAGCATTAGACTTGTAATGTCAGAAATAAAATTCTTAAGATGAGTCACTGGTATAAAGATCATATTCTGATTCATAAATATTTTCTGGATGGCTTAGAGACATTAACTGTTAATATGAATATGAAAGGCCAGGAGGCTGAATCATTGATGGGGAAAAAGAATCAGTTTTTTGGGCCCTGATCAGACTTCAGTAGCTGATATCTCTGCCTACAGGAGCTGGATGCAATGATTCTCTTTGCATCTTTTGGTTTCAAGTGTATTCCTATTATCATTTTAACTTCTGAGGCTAAGTTTGTAATGGTGACATTTGTTACTCAAGATCACTGCAAACAAACTAATTTATAAGGCATCAGTGGGTGTCATGAGAGCAACATAGTATTTTATCTGTCGAATATGTTAAAAAAGTTTTCTCAGTAATTTGCTTTTGCTATTGTTTTTTTTAAAGAGACTAGATACTTTCCTTAATAATAAAGAACATTCTCAAGCAACCAGCAAAGAAATAAATGGAATTAGTCAACAAACAGTTGGAAGCATGTTCACTTTCACTAATAGTCAAGGAAATGAAATATAAATCACTGAGATATTGTTTCAACCTATCAAACTGGAAAGTATATAAAAGTATATAAAAGACATGTAACTGGGCAAATAATAACATCCTACAGTATAGAAATACTTAAATGAAATGTGGTAGGGCAATTAAAATATGTTCTAAAGGAAAGATGGCAGTGAAGAAACAATCACTATAAGATACTTGAGAAATGTCAGACATTTAATCAGTGATCTAGAAGGAAATACAGTGAAAAGTTAGTAGCAGTCATTTCTGAAAGGCTGTATTACAACTTTTTATTTTTTGTTTCCAAATTTTCTCCAATGAATATTACTGTCATTATTAGTTAAAATAAAAAAAAAAACAAATGTGCACATGCACTCATACAAACATGCACACTTAAGAATTCTAGAGTTGCTTGTTTCTGTTGTTTTACCCTTTTAACAAAAATCAACAGTATTGTTGATTATAGGTACAATGTCATATAACAGATTTCTAGAGCTTATTCATCTTGCTTAACTGAAACTTTATGCTTGTTGATTAATAATTGCTCATTTCCCACTCTCCCACCCTCTGGTAATCACCATTCCAGCTTCTGATTTTATGATTTGACTGTTTGAGATAACTCATATAATTGGAATCATGCAGTACTATTCTTTCTGTGTCTGATTTGTTTCTCTTAACGTAATGGCCTCAAAGTCCATCCATGTGTGGCATATTGCAGAATTTCCTTCTCTTTGAAGGCTAAATAGTATTATACACACACACACACACACACACACACACACACACACACACACACACACTGCTTTTTATTTATCCATTGACCAGACAAAGGACATTTAGGTTGTTTTTACATCTTAGTTATTGTGAACAGTGCTGCAGTGAACACTGAGAGTGCCAATATCTCAAGATCTTGATTTAAATTCTTTTGGATATATACCCAGAATTGGAATTGCTGAATGATATGTTAGTTCAATTTTTAATTTTTTGAAGACTCTCCATACTGTTTTTCATAATGGCTGCACCATTTTCCATTCCCACTAACGATGGCAACGGTACCAGTTTCTCCACATTGTTATTTTCTGTTTTGTTTTTAATTGTTTTGTTTTTATAATGGCCATCCCAACAGGTGTGCTCTGATACCTCATTTTGGTTTTGATTTGAATTTCTCGATGATTAAGGACAATGAACATTTTTTAATATAATTATTGGCCCTTGGCATGTCTTATTTGGAGAGATGTTTGTTCAAGCCCTTAGCCCCTTTTTAAAAATTGAAATATCGAGTTTTTTTGTTTTTGTTTTTTTTTTTTTTTGTCTGTTTTTTTACCGAGTTGTATGAGTTCCTTACATATTTTGGAGATTAACGGCCTCATATCATTTATATAGTTGGAAATATTTTCTCCCCTTCTGTAGGTTTCCTTTTCACTCTGTTGATTGTGTCCTTTGCTGTACAGAAGCTTTTTAGTTTGATGTAGTTCCACTTTTTGGGTTTTGTTGTCTGTGCTTTTGGTGCCATATCCACGAAATCATTGCCAAGACCAGTGTCATGAAGTGGCATTCTCCATAGATGCTACTGTGCCTGTTATTCTTCTTTCTTTGTTGTAAATCTAATACTTCTTGTCTGGTCTTCTGTATTATGGATATTTGATATTATAAATATAGATATTACACATATTTGTAGACCAGATATTTTCAGTTACCTATTTGCACATTTTAGTTGGGATATATGTGAATTAATTCTCTTCCACACTCACTTGGGACAAAACTTACATAAGAAAAAGGCTACTGTTTTTGTTATTTAAATATACATTTTTTCCCCTATAGTAGCAAGCGAAAAAGAAGATTCAAAGTAACATTTACTCTGTTGAACTGTGAGTGGAATTTTATCCAAGAAAGCATCACTTCATTATTATCTAGTGAATAATATCTCTGACAAGCATGTGTTGTCTGACTAGTCTCTGAATCCTGATTACTACCAAGTAAATATCTCGTTTATAAATTTTAATGCAATTTTATCTTGGAATGGAATCAATCTCATCTTATGATGCCTGTGATAGAACTCATCTAAAAGGCTTAAAGTGCGCAGAAATCAGCAGTTTTTTTAAACGTAATGTTACAAAGTAAATGAATAGTCATATGAGTTAACTGAGAACAGAGTTTACAGCCAGGAGACTTGTGTTTTGAGCTTTGGCTTTAACTCTCATTACGTATTTTGACCTCAGGTGGACTATTTACTGAGTCTCATTGTCCTCATCTGTAAAATGGGATTAAAATCACCTGTCTTGCTTACTGCTCAGGGTTCTTTAGCGACTAGAAAAGTGATAGTGCATGGAAATTGACTAACACCTTGTGTGTCCAACTTGACCACATACTCAGCTATTTGATAATTAGCTCAATCAAAGCGAAACAGAGGGCACAAATTGAAGATTTAATGCCTAGTTAACGTAATTGGGTTAATACTCTATCACACCCTAATTTTAGTCCAATCAGTAAGTATGTTTGTCTATGTAAGAGATTAGCTGAGGGCAGGTGGTAGTTCGATGTTGATCTAAGTTTTAGGAAAACAATCCCTATTTGTGTTTATGAGTCAAGAGCAGTGTTTTGCATAAGGAACAGCATATCGATGTACAAGATTGTAAATAAAATTCATAAACACTTCAAATAATATTCCCTTTCTGAAAGCTGTCCCTCCTCTTGCTTACTCCTATCTAATATTCTTTTTAACACTACTCTCTTTATTATATGGCAAGCTCTATGATGATAAAGTATATGTCAGCTTGTCAGTTTTGCTTGCCAGAGTCCATTGTGCCCATTACAGTGCTGACACATAGTAGATGCTCAATAATTCTTATATTAAGTATAATAAATATATCATACTATATATAGTATATATGTGTGTGTGTATAATGTTTACACATAAAACTGTCAACTTACAGACTCATTAATCCCACCATCTATCCTCCAGATCCTGTCACAGTATCATCATATACTTTTTAGGTATACAGTAAACAGCAATTGTATATTCTTCGTATTATTTATGATGAGGCAGTAGGAGTTCAGTATCTTGTTATTTTAAAGTAAATCCAAATGTTAATCCTCATTAAACATTCAACTGCCTACCCTACTGTGCCTAAATAGGATAGTGTCCTCAATAATTTGCAAATAATAATAATAATAATAATAATAATAACCAAGGAGCTAAAAAACCTATTCTTGGAAAATTATGTCATTGGAAAAAATTGAAAAAGATACAGATAAATGGAAGCATATACCATGCTCATGGGTAGGAAGAATCAACATCATTAAAATGGCCATACTACCCAAAGCAATCTATAGATTCAGTGTAATCTCTATCAAAATACCAAAGGCATTTTTCAGAGAGCTAGAATAAATAATCCTAAATTTTATATGGAACCACAAAATACCCTATGCAATCTTGAAAAAGAAGAACTAAGTTGGTGGTATCACATTACCTGATATGAAACTATACTACAAGTCTACAGTAATCAAAACAGCATGATACTGGCAAAAAATGGATGCGTTGGTTAATGGAACAGAACAGAGAGCCTAGAAATAAATCCATGCCTATATGCTCACGTAATGTATGACAAAGGAGGTAAGAATATACATTGGGAGGACAGTCTTTTCAATAAATGGTGTTGGGAAAATTGGATAGATACATGCAAAAAAAAAATAAAAGAAACTGGACCACCTTCTTACACCATATACAAGAATAGACTCAAAATGGATTCAAGACATAAATGTAAGACCCGAAACCATAAAACCTCTAGAAGAAAACATAAGCAGTCAACTCTCTGATATTGCTAATAGTAATTTCTTTTTGCATATATCTTTCTGGCAAGGGAAACAAAAGAAAAAAGAAAAAAATGGGACTACATCAACCTAAAAGGTTTCCGGACAGCAAAGGAAACCATCAACAAAACAAAAAAATACAACTGACTAATTGGCAGAAGATATTCGCTAATGATACATGTGATAAGAGGTTAATATCCAAAAATATAAAGAACTCATACAACTCAACAACAACGACCACAATAACAACAACAAACAATTAGAAAATGGTCAGAAGACCTGAACAGATACTTTTCCAAAGAGGAAACACAGATGGCTAACAGACATATGAAAAGATGCTGAAGGTCACTAATCATCTGTAGCACTTTTTGACTTGTAATTTTATGTCCTCCACTATTCTGCTTTGTTTTTATTTATATGGCATGCGGCAGGCACCTCAACCACTCATTTTGATATTATTTTTTCCACCTTTCTTAAAGTATTTTTTTTTACATTGAAAATAAACCAGAGGAAACCACAAAAGTGCCACTCACGCGAGATAGACATTACAAGAAAGAACAATAAATGGACCTGCATATGTTCCACATGCTTGAAACATGTGAGTAACACACAGTAACACACTGGTCACTGCAAAAAAAGTGTGTATGGAATGCCACCATTTATATTGCATAGAATTTCCTTGGAAAAATACTGAAGAAACTAGTAACTGATTATCTCTGGAAAAGAAAACAGGAGCATGAGTTCAGGAGAGAGTTCAGAACATATTTATTCAAAAAACTCAACTGATTTTTTAAAAAGGCTAATTCTCTAAATTATTCATACTACTGACATGGGTAAAAATAACTGTAATTAACACCTAATACCCTGATTCTGAGTAACTGAATTTCTGAGAGGTGAAGTGACACATCCAGGAGCACATAGGTGAAAAACTGGGATCAGTTATCCCAGTATGTAGTTTTTCTAAGTATTCAAAATATTTAAGAAAAGTCTTAAAGAGAATTTGCAATCCATGCACTAAAATTTCTTTTCCATTCATTAAAAACTACCAGTCCAGAGATGAATAGGAAGGCAGTGATTGAAGATTTGAAGCAACCACCTTACCTAGGGGTGGAGGCTCATTTGAATTCCCTAATTATTCCTGGTCCAGGTCTCCAGGCTTGTAGTTCTCCCTGAGCTCCTGGTTATTTTGCCTAATAGATGTCCCAGTCTTGTTAATCAAACAAGTCCTCAATATTAAATACAGCACTCGTCACAAAATTGAAGTTGCATTGAATTTATTTTAGCAGAGGTCTGAAGCTACTTTCTACTAATGAATAACTTCAGGGAATAATTCGCCGAGGCTTTAATAACGGTGTGTTGGACCCACACCTTCTAAGTTATAATGTATTTACCTAACATATTTGGTGGTAAAAGGAAGCAACCATGGATCCTTCTATTTGTACTGAAAGAGCATTAATGATAAATTCTACAATTTAGTGAAGTTTGTATAAAGTGTATGTGTGTGAATATATATACACACACACTTATACATATATATTTCTATATGTACATATATGGTACTTATTCACATCTTCTAAATTAGAACATCAGTAAGTTATATTTCATCTCTGATTTAACTTTTTGTGAAAGAATAAGATTATGAAATTCCCAAGTCCACAAACATGAAAGACAGAATCCAAATCTATAACGCCTAAAGGGCATACTTTTGAATCACTTCCAGGTTTTATGCTCATAAATTTATTCCAAATGTTAGATAATTGACATTTCATTTTTTAATCTCTTTCCAACCTGACAATCTGGATTGTAAATTATGAGCCAACATCTCCAAACTTCTTTTTGGTTTTATGTTTTTAAATGCCCCCCTTTTTGAGTGCATATTTGTGTGTGTTTGTGTGTGTGTATGAGTGTGCACATGTGTGTGTAGAAGAAAAAGAAAAAGAGAACTTGAAATCATCCAATTATTCTCTTCATTAAACGAATCTTGTAAAAGGAAAATTATGCTTTACTGGTAGGAGTTTTTTCCTTTTTGATATAGTTTTTTCATAATATTTTTTGATATGTTATTTGGCAAAGAAAACTAAACAGACCCACAGTGTACCATTCCTGGTGAGATTGATGTTTAATATGTGTAAAACAACGATACTTGAACATTTCTTCTTTACCAACCACCAAAGCACCCGTGGGCATCAAAACAGTTCTCGCCCAAGTTTTGGGGGAAATGAATTGTATACTTGAAGTGCTTCGCCAGCACCACACTATCAAATGTTTACCTGTGTGGTAGTTAACTGGGTCTTAGGTTAATTAACTTTTAGCCTTCCAGAAACAGGGCACTTGAGGCAATTTTCACTGCAGGCTTCACAACATGCAACGGAACTGTCATTCATTCCAGAGTGAGTTTGAAGAGCAGTCAAAAGAAAGCTAAATTGCTTTACCTTCGACTTGCTCAGTTAACTTTGGAGAATATTTTCGTATTTGTATTTGCAATCACGACTGCTCTTCAGCACTCAGTCCTGAGGGGAAGTCATTCCATGTTCTGTTTTCATCAAGGGCATGTTTACTTTGTGACAGCCCTGTTTTTATCCCATGCGAATCAGTGGAAAAATCTTATGTTCAGAATGGTAACTTTTAACCAAAGGAAATTTCTGTAAAGATTTTTACTTCTGATACTTGGATTGAGTTAATCATTCGTTTGCCAATCATTTCTTTGAAACCTATTTGTTAAGTACCAATTGTAATCTAGATTTTGATATTGTAGATATGACCAAGAATACAAAATAAATCCATCCATTAGTGAGCTCAGAATCTAGGGAAGGAAAGAGAACATAAACAAAGTTACACAAAGTTATAACTAAAGTATCATTAAAAAAACAACAACAAACAAATAGCCAATGTTGGATCAACAGTATTCCACAGGTGAATAAACTAAGGCCACAAAATTTAAAGTCTCTTCTGGAAGTGCAGTCTCAGAGCTATGGAAGTTTATACAAAGGAAACGTTAATTCTGCCTCGGGTTTGAATCAGAACCTCAAGCAGCTGGACCTACTACGAGAGAAGAGTTTAAATGAATGGAAAAGTGGAAATAGCATGTTCAGTGAAGAGAAGCATAACAAAAGGATAAAGGTAGGAAGATCAGATTTGTTTTAACTCGGGTCATGTGATACTCCTTCCCTTAGTGAAGATAGACAGTAAAGCCTTACCTTGGTCTCTCTTTCATAAACAAGATACTTTCCAGAGTGATTACCATCCTCCTATGCTGAGTCAGTATTAACACCCAGGTGTGCTGAGCTATTGAGGCCATGCTCCCTGGTTAGGTTAGATATTTTCATTTTGTTCTGTGGTCATGGGAAGCACCACTAATATTACCCAGGAGCCATTCCGGATTACCCCACTGGTCACAGAGGAGCCCATGAAGAGGGGTCATCAAACTTCCTGCTAAATGAATTAAATCACTCAAACATGTTGCTGGTGTGTGTATAGTATCCTACTCACATACAAAGGGCATGACATTTAATCCTAGGCTGTGACACAGGACAATGAATTGGCTGTTTATGGGTCAATTTATTTACATTTAGCCTTCTGCAGTGACAAAAAGCAGTGGCAGTTTAATTCATCAGGGAATTGTTGTGTAAATGCATTGTCTATTGTCATTAGAATGTGGTCTTGCACATTGTACAAGCTTGCTTCTCTCCAGCTACTTATGACAAAGTACAATAAATTAAAATAACTTTCTCTCTTATATTCTTTAAGAATCATTACTTCTTGTCTGCCCCTCATAGAGTTATGGAACTTTTACTCAAGAATTTTAATACAGTGCTTTCTTAGTCTGGGAACACTTGTCTCAGATGGTCCCTTTTTATGATCCAAATTCTGGAGTAACAATTCAGTCCAACTAAGTCAGTCTCTAGGGATGGGTCCCAAGTACCTACATGTTCAACAAGTTTCCTGGGTGACCTCATGTAAATTAAAATTGATAATCACTATCTTCAAAGATAGTCTTACTCCATCATTTCTCAAATCAGCAATCTGCAGTTCAGAAAGGTCACGTGACTGATCCAGGGTTACAAAGTAAGTGCCCACAGAACTTAGTCTTTCCCAGTCTTCCGAGATCTGAGTCAGGGTTCTTTCTGTCACCCTGAAATGTTTATCCCCCCCCATCATATCCCTATTTTGCAAACTTTTCAGGGGGAGGAGTTTTAGTGATCAGCTACTATCGATACTCCAACTCTTTTTGATTTATAATGACTTATTTTAATGTACTTATTTGGAATGTATTTGTGGCAATAGTTCTGTGTCCTAGAACTAATTGAGCATGTAGTTTCAACACTGAATCTCTGTGTACAGGAAACATTAAGCAAAGATAACTGGCAAGTTGTTAATGTAGTCTCAATATAGACTTAGATTTGTGCCAAAACTTGGTACAGGCAGGAATCAGTTGCAGACAATGATGATGAGAAACTAAATGCCACAGGTTGACTGACCCATACTCAGTGAAGACTAAAACTCCTCCACGTCATATGTTTCTTTTCTTAGAGTCACTGTGCCCATCACCTTTGTTCTTCTCACTCCTGTTTTGTTGGTGAAAGTGAGGAGAACATTTTGGACTCTGCCCACAAGGAATGTCTCCAGAAGTCATCGCTTAATTGCTTTGAAAATCAAATTAAAAAACATTTCATTTTGAACATCTTGGTTTAATTAATAGCTATCAATTGAAAAGTGACATCATTTTAGAATAACAGACTTTTTGCATCCTCTACCAAGACTTTATGAGAGGCAGATCCCAGTTAGTGAAAACCTTAGAAGTGATTTCACCAGCAAGTAGACATGGGCTTTGGGTACTGAAAACTGGAGCTTTTATCCATACCAACACGTAGTGTATTGTATAAAACAAATAAACACTTATGGGTGGATTGTTTAATTTTTAAGAAAGTGGCTGTACAGAATAACAATTCCCTGCCAGGTGGATTCAGTTTAGTGCAAGATCTATTTTTTTTTTTCTTAAAATGACAAAGAGTTTGGATCTGAGAACTGTTAACCTGCCATTAGTGGTATTGTTGTTTTTATGGTCCCTTCCATGTGTTCCACATAGCATTTGATCTGATAAATGCTTTCACAGAGCCAATTGATTTTACAGGGATTTTTGGAAGTCTCGTTTGGTAGCTCTGCAAATGAAACTCTTGTATTCCGAATTCTCTGGCAATGTTTTCACTTCATATTGGGATTGAAGAGGAGGAAGAAAACACACTTCACCTTAATTAAAATATTCCTCACATGTGCAAATCATCTCAGCTGATAGTCGAGAAGGGGCTTCATGCAGCCATTAAAAATATTGATTAATGGAGCTAGTTGTTTTATAGAACTTCTAAGCAACACCTCTTTGATAGGGATCCACCTCATCATCTTTGATGTTTTAATTTTCTTTTTATGGGCTTCTTCATTTTTTGTATTCGTTTTCTATTTTGTATCTAACAATCTAAAATGTGAGATAGTCACCAAGTGTGCATGACTTGATCGTCATTCTCTTTATATCACTTTATTTTTTGAAATAAGGTAACAATTTGCCTGTAGGCTCAGTCATAGGCAGTGACCCTTTCTCTATCTTTAAAAATAACCATGTAGGATTCAATGATCTGTAAGTTCTCTTACCACTTCAGCATCATATGGTTAGGCCTAGGGCACATTTAATCTACTAATTCATTCTCTCTCTCTCTCTCTCTCTCTCTCTCTTCCCTCCCTTCCTTCTCCCCCACCCCTCTCTCTCTCCTGTATTTGTAAAAGGGAGATAGCTAATGTTTTGTGAGTTTAGAAAAGAGCTCTGTTCCTGCTTTCTCAAGTAAGGAGATAGTTGATTTCAAGTTAGAACATGTTTCGATAAAAAAGGGCTATTGTAAAAAACCTTTTTGACACTAGGCATCACTAAATAATGCATTAGGAGGTATATTGTTTCAATATCCCTATATGAACATTGTGTAAAAAGCATATAAGTGTTTCTCACTTGCAACTTCATTTTGAATATCATTTTATTTTTAAGACTAAAGTTCAGAAATATAGGTAAAATCAAACCACACACTGTCACTATGGTTATTGTCTGTTTAATGCTAGCATTTGAAGAATATTTATTCCTGACATTTTCCAAATGAAGTTCAGTGAATTGTGCACAGGGGAATACAAATGGATGTACTCATCTTGACTTGAAAATAAAGGCGCTGGCTTTGTTAAACACTATTTTAAAACTATATTCTCAGCCGGGCATTAAAATCCAGGTTTGTGATAGATAAATACATAAGTTGTATATGTATAGGTTTTAGGCCTAAAGATGAAATTCATTATTAAAAGAAATTTAAGATATTAAGAGTAATGTTTGTTTGTTGTTTGTTGAAAAGCAGTGGTTAAGAAGCTAGATAATAAATGCTAGCGCTAGGTTGGAGTTTTAATTTGCTATGTAGTATGAGGGTAATTTATCTCTTCCCCTACAATTTTTTTAATTAACAAATCATATTAGAAACTTATGAGCAGTTTACCTCTTATGTAGTGCTTTGGATTGTTGTGTAATAAATTGAGGACACATGCGTTTTCTACTTTTCATTATTAGGATATTATCCTTTGGGTGCTTTCCAGTCTACCAGTGAGCAATAAACACTGCTAGCTCCAGATGGTGAGAAATTGAATACCTCGTGGGTGCCATGCACCCAAGACAGCAGAAAGGAGAAATTGGATACATTCAATGGAATATAATGATGACAAGCAATAGGGATGTCAGTGGAAACAAACTTTGACTTTCTTTTAGCAGACTGAGTGTTGATTTCCAATTCAACATGATTAAAACTCTAATAACATGCATTCTGAATTACTCTCTTTGTAGTTGTATTGCTTATGCAGGTGGATTAAATGTTGACAGATAAATCCTCTGCAGGGAGCCCAAAGGTGTATTTGTTGAATGTCTTATATTAACAGAATAGCTTTCTTTTCTAACAGCCTTATTGAGATACAATTGATGGCACATATTTAATGTATATAATTTAATGAGTTTGGATAAATGCAAATACCTGTGATGCCATCACCACAATCAAGGTAATAGACATATTCATTACATCCAAAAGTATTCTGTCCTCTTGTTTTGCATGTGGTAATAATGCTTAACATGAGATCTATCCTCAACAAATTTTTAAATATGCAATACATTACTGCTAATAAAAGCCTATAAAATGCATTGAGGTATACACACAGTCACACAGAATGGGTGACTTACTGAAGGATGTCCCAAAATTTGTTTTTAAAAAGGGGAGAGAATGGAGGTGGTGATATAGTAAGAAGACAAGGAATAGCCATAAGCAAAAGTCAACACCAAACAAAAGAGGTTAAAACAAATCTTTCAAAGACAGTAACAACTTTCTTTTAAGCCATTGTTGCTTCTGTTGGCTGCGTGGCTGATCGATTGGTTAGCTTTAACCAA